>JAVLUX010000025.1:485000-562500 GCA_032164185.1 Moxostoma hubbsi
ACATTTGTCAAAAGCTATTTACAGATGAGGAATACAGCATAAATGATTGATCCTTATGAAACAGTAATATTAGAAGTGCTGCTATTATTTTTGCTGACAAATATACATTTTGCATCACATATTTAAATGTATAGACAATGCTCTTTTGAAACCAGTCAGTTTGTCTTATTCCACTGCACTGTATACCTCATCACAGGGTTAATTAGGTACATTTGGTGCATATTAATACTTATACTCTATTGATTTTAATTACTAATAGTAAATACTGATAGGATGTGGGGCGCAAGTATCCCAGGATAACTTCAGTTATCGGCTCAGTGGAAACATGAGAGGTGTTTTTTGACGGAGTGGTATGGTGAGCAAAAGTGCAAGTCATCCCACTTCAAACCCCACGCACTAATATCGATGCCTGGAAACAAATCTATAAGATCATGACGTCACTGATATTATTCCCCTAACTTATATTTCCATGCTTATCTAATCCTAAATCTGGTTTTCCTTGGTCTCAGTTTTTGCTTTGTTTTTTTCGCCCATAATATCTTATCTTATTTGGAAATACGTCATGTTTAAAGGCTGTTTAAAGGTCCGTTCTGGGTGCTTATGGAATGGGGCTTTGAAATGCACAGTGCTATGTGGGTGTTGATTTGACACGCTGTGGTTATTGGCTGACTGATAAACACAAACACCTTTTTGCTGTGTTGGACGGGTTGGCAGATATTATCATTAATCTAAATCATTGTACATTATGTGGGAGAACTTATTCCTGTTTGTCAGCAGAAATCACCCCACATGATGAAATACAGTATATGTTTGTGCAATCAACGGAAGTCATACGTAACACAATGTTTTCTTTAAATCTAAGCCCGGTATAATAGGCCTCAAGTTTCAAGCCTCATTTCCTTGGCATTTTCTACACGATCTAGAGAGACGAATCAAGTGTGACTTTGTTGTAAACTCCGGAAGACAGAAAAATTGATAAGAGGGATTAGTCAAGATGTTGGACACGGGCCCAGGCTGATGATGAACCGCTTTGATTTACAGTATTGCTGACACATTTATACATTAGCTCACGTAGTTTACCCTTTATGTCTTTTTAAAGCTTCTAAGCAGGTGATAAAAGGCTGTCGTCAAACAGAAAAGCCCTGAGAGTCAAAAAATAATGTGAAATGTTGAAAGATGGATTTTATTGTTGAGTTTTTGGGATAAAGAGGGTGCTTAAATTTCAGTTTTAATTAGAGTTGTACAGAATTTTTAGAAAGTCCAGAAAAATGTAAGTGTGTGCAATGCAAAGGCCTGTTGTTGATTTGTACAATAATTTGAGTGTGGTTTGACATGTTGTGCCCTCTTCTGGTAAAAATGGGTAATATAGTAACAGAAGGTAAACCTATAACTCCAGCAAAGCCCCAAAATGCATTTAGGCATTTCATTTTTCACATATAATATTTTTCACATGATGTGGCCTTTCCATTTGAAAAAAAACTGAAATTTCTCATGTGGATTATGTGAACCAGGAATGTTTTTATGGGTGGGCAACTTGTTGTCTCTTTGTCAAACCAGACTCTCCCTTGATCATTTTAACATCCGGGATCCTCCTTGATATTTTTGCATCAGAGGTTTCAGAGGGGGGCACAAGGAAAATCTAGTGGGGCAATGTGTAGATGCTTGTGCTCTACCCGCTCCGTATGGGACTCGAACCGATGTCAAACCTCACTCCAATCTGGGTAACAGCACCATTGTGATGCTCTTCTTCTACCCGCTCTGAACGGGACTCGAACTGGGGTCTATGGCATGGGAGGTGGGTGCGCTAACAAAGAGGCTAAAGGCTACAGCCCCTAGCGTCAGTCGCTAGTGCACCTCTTGAGGTCAGGAGAGTGAGGTACGTGTATATACACATTGCATCAGCTGGCCACCGTTACAAATGCATATTTTATGTTATTTTTTAACACTAAATAAATGTTTAAAAGAATATATTTGTACACAAATGTCTCAGCTAATGAACCATGTACAAGTACAGGTTTTCTATAAAAATGCTTATTTCTGAAAATTGACATTTATTCACTTTAAATCTTACTCTAAATTTATCAGCTCCGTCAGACACACTAAAAGGAGGCTATTTTAATTTGGTCCATCCAACAACAGTGTGAAGTCTTTTTTTTTTCCTCATAATACAATCTTTAAAAAAATAAAATCAGTTTTCACACTATTCTGAAAATACAGACGCTTTTGCAGATATTTTGTAGTGCCGCACAGCGTCAGAAACTAACTTTACCATAACGGGGCAATATTCAATATTTGCCCCCTGGATTTGATTCTCAGAGCCATTTTTTACTGCAATGTGAACTTTAGGTTACTTAACACTCGTTCTGTATCTCACTATGGGAACACCTCAGGCTTGAACCATTGTGGAAGCACCAATAGCACCACGTTGTCATGACGACAGACCAATCGCTGCATCTCTCAGGGAGTCCCACCTCCCCAATATAAACCACAGCTACATGCTTCTGCCTCGTTCTCCGCATATCTCTCCTCCATGTGATCTGGAAGGAGGGCGATGCTGTGAGACACCTCGCTTCATGCTATCAGAGAACTGGGGTAACGCAAGTAACCTAAAGTTCTCTTTCTGACACTCGTTCAGTATCTCACTACGGGATATAGACAGCTCCTGTATTACAGATATGCTGGCTGAAGCAGACGTGAACACTCAGAGAATGCAACCGCTCCTCCTCTGCAGAGGAAAAAGGAGGTGGGTGGAATGCCACCAAGTCTACTGACTGGCACGTGCCCGAAAGTCACATACTTTAGGCACAGAAGTTTGGTAATGCTCTCTACTGGTTCAAAAGGGAACTGAGAAAGCACATTGAGGAGGAATGCGAGGAGGGAGATTTACGATGATTTGGGGGGCCTGTAGTGTTGTCTCCATGCTCCCTCTCTAGACGAGCATCCGCATCAGGTTGCCCGTCTTTTCTTCTGTCCCTGGGGATTAGAGGGACGGTGTCTCACGACGGCCGCCTCAAAAAACAGTTTTGGCTTTGAATGGCCTGGTTTAGGATGCGGTGTCACATTTCCTGATTGCTGGTGCAGCGTGGAGCGGGAGGGCAAGGGTAAATCAGACTGTCCTCCCTTTCCAGGGGTCCTGAAGCCAATCCGACTCGACTGGTAAAGATGAGCCAGTGGTTTTCGTGAGAGACATTCGAACGCCTCTCCTTCCTTCTTCCTTAGGTCGCATTGTTGGCGCATAGCCGTAAGGGTGGTTCCGAACATGGCTTTCGGGTCTATTGGAGCACCCAAAAATGGCACTTTCTCCTTGTCAGAGAGCCAAAGCGCTCTTTCGCCTACCACAGCCAAGCCCGTGCTCCTTCCACAGCTTTGAACCGTGCCACAGGACATGCGCAAGTTTAAATCCACGATGATACAGATCTTCTCCTAGAGAGCCGAAGATAACCTATGAGCCGAGAAAAACTCTCTTTTATTTCCTTTCACTTTGAAACGTGTTGAGCGGCGCAAAGAGATAGCAAAGCACTGAAAAGCGTTGAGAACAATAGCAGTGGTAAACTCGCCATGACACGTTAGCTCACCCTGCTACACAGAAGTGACTGCCATTCAGTAATGCGTCTGCGGAGGGCTGCTTCCAGAAAAATAAATCTTCCATGTGGAAGAGAGCGAGAATGAGGCAGAAGCAGTTACCTGTGGTTTATATTGGGGAGGTGGGACTACCTAAAAGCTACAGCGATTGGTCTGTCACTCATGTCATTGGTGCTTCCACAATCGTTCACACCTGAGGCGTTCCCATGGTGAGATACGGTGGGGTTTTTTTTTTTTTTTTTTTTTGTGAGGCATCCTTTAAAGTTAAATACTTAAATCTAACCAGTTCACATCAACAAGAGATAAAATGCCTAGGCCTAGAATATAACATTAAAAAAAATGCACCTTACATTAATATTATCTATACACAAATACACGCATTGCATACATGCATGCATTATATATATATATATATATGCACATTCTTGTCACTTTGGGGAAAGAGCATCTCCATATATTTTGATGTTAAATATAAAATAGCAGGTTTAATGTGTAAAATAACACTTGGTTGGCATTTTATTCTGCCGTGTTGCTTTGACGTGAAGAATGAGGACTTTTATTCTATCAATGGTTTTTTTAAAGGGACTTTTATTCTATCAATGTCTTTTAAAGGGACTTTTATTTTGTCCTGGCGTGTTCCGCTCATATGGCTAAAGATGGCGAGCGGATCGGGGCCCGTTTCTGCTCTCTGGACCGAAATCAACCGCTGCGGACAGAACGGCGACTTCACCAGAGCCCTGAAAGCTGTCAACAAAAGTAGAATAAAACACTTTTATCATATCTCTGATCCGAGTTTCTCCCTGTGAATGAAATCTCTGTTTATGCTCTTTTTCTGCTGGAACATGTGTCTAACCTGCACTGCAGTCCAGTCATGAATATCTGTATTTATACAGTCAATTCAGATTTTAAGGCAAATGCAATAGATTAATTTAACAGTTTAACTCGTTAATGTTTTTGAACGATGTCTTTGAGGTCTTTAAGACATTTTGGGTGTGTTTAGAGGTTTATTATTATTAGTGATTACGTGTCATACAGGGCTGCATTCAATACAAACCAGGCTGTTGGATTTCTTCGTGATTTTTATTTTTAAAGTTGTTTTTAAAATGTATTATTTTATATTCTATTTACAGTTATTTAATACGTATTTTTAAAAGGGATTCATTCTTAAATCGTATATTTGTATTTCTTACAGTCTGTTTGCAAAATGTTTCTTTTTAATTTTATATTTATTTTCAAAATTATATTTAATTCGTTTTTTTACAAGTTTTATAATTTAATCATATTTTTAAGTCTGTTCGCAAAGTGTTTTTGTTGGATTTCTTTATAATTTGTTTTTAAATTCTATTTACATTTTATTTAAGTAGGGTTTTTTGTGGGTTTCATAATTTAATCATACATTTATTAATTAATTAGTTGGATTTCTTTATAAATGTACACTTATTTTTAAAATTCTATTTGTATTTATTTAACAGTATTTTTGTTAATGGGTTTCATCCTTTAATCAGATTTGAGTTTTTCTTAAAGTCTGTTTGGAAAATGTTTTTGTTGTGTAAATTTCTATTTTATTTAATTCTTTTTTTTTTTTTTTTTTTTTTTTACAGGTTTCAAAATGTAGTAATATTTTTCTCTTTTTGCAAAATGTTTTTTAATTTTATTTTTAAATATCTTTTTACATTAATTCAATAAGTATTTTTTTATGTTTGATCATATGCTTTTAATTCTTAATGTCTGTTTGCAATTTTTTTTTATTTGATTTCTTCATAATTTTATTTTTATATGTAAAGTTCTATTTACATATATTGAATTACTTTTTTATCCGAGTTTCATCCTTTAATCAGATATTTTTATTTCTATATTTTTATCTCAATATATATATATTATTTTAAAAAAAATTGGATTTCTTCATAATTTTCTTCATATTTAAAGTTCTATTTCCGAGTAATTTTGTCATCCTTTAATCATATATTTTTAAATCTGTTTACAAACGAATTTATTTTTTGCAAACATAATTTATCGTACAATATCAGCATTTTAATATCAACGTTTGAGATTTCAAAATGATATAAACAGATTTGGATGGGGTCTTCCCTCTCTGTTTGCAGTTCTCCATGAAAATAAGGATGATGTGACGGCTCTGCATTGTAAAATTGTTTGTCTGATCCAAAATGGAGGTTTTAAAGAAGCCCTGAATGTCATAAACACTCACACCAAATCACTGACCAGGTGAGACAGAAACCAAGGATGCATTTCACAGCAGTCTTGTATGTAATAGTATTTACTTCGCTGGTGATGTGAACGTGTAAACTTATAATATCCCCGTATTGTATTAAAAGCTTGTGTGGTTTGTTTTCTGTCTCTGTAGTGATATGATCGGGTTCGAGAAGGCCTACTGTGAATACCGTCTGAACAGGGTGGAAAACGCTTTGAAAACTATCCAGGGAATATCAGAACAAACGGACAAACTCAAGGAACTCTACGGCCAAGTGGTGAGAACCATGTTGTGTATGTGAGTTATGACTCCATGGGGGGGGGTCACAGTGTTTTAGGTGTAACCTCTTAATGAGTGTGAGGTGTTGACATCTCTGTCTTCGTTGTCATAGTAGTGTCGGAAGTTTCTCAATGGATCTCATTCATTTGGACGATTGTTGGAGTATGAAAGTGTTCAGTTGATGCGATAATTAATGCAGAGTTCATGTTGCACTTGTGTGTGTGTGTAGCTGTACAGACTGGAGCGGTATGAAGAGTGTCGTGCCGTGTATAAAGACCTCATCAGAAACTCTCAGGATGAGTACGAGGAGGAGAGGAAGACGAACCTGTCAGCTGTGTTAGCAGCACAGAGCACCTGGGAGAACACGGCACCAGTGAGATACACGTGCCATTTTTAACCGTCCCGCCACCCATAATACTACACGACTGTCCTCTTTAAATCTCCTTTGCCCTGACCAGTGTGTTTATATGCAGGAGGATCTGGGTTTGCCGGAGAGCTCCTATGAGCTGTGCTACAATGGTGCCTGCTGTCTAATTGGTCAAGGAACGCTCAGTGAGGCCATGAAGAAACTACAAAAGGCTGAAGGTCAGAGGTCATGCTTTTATTTCAGAGGGCTATAGTGGCTCTGTTCCAAAACCTAGCGAGCCGCCTCAAAAGGGACTGATTTGGGATGCTCTACAGGGAGAACTCTGCTCTTCCGGCCCCGTCTGCTGGCAGATCATCCCGCTGCCTTGAATCTGGGAGGCGGGACTAGGAGCGAGGGCATTTCAAAATAAGAGTCCCGGTGTATTTCGGCATTGCTAATAGGTTTAAGTGACGTGTTATGCATTTTGTTTGGGATTTTGGTTGCACAATAAACTACATCTGGGGTTGTAGCCTCTATCTGGTCCACACCATCACAGAAAATATAATGAATGTTTTTAAGATTAATCTGTAACCTATCGGCTTTCTTCCAACATCTTAGTCAACAGTATCATCGAGATGCAATATCGGTGCCCCTCTACACATTACCAGTGTATTTTTAATCAGAATTGCTTTTCACAACCTGCTGGAAAATCAGTCTGGCCCCCCAACTTGCATTTTTGTGCTATCCAAACCAGACCGATCATTTCCTGTAAAAACCCATTTAAAGAGCTGACTGAATTCCGAGAATTCCGGATGTGTTTGGTTCGGCTCATTAGCTCTGTAGGTGGCAAATAACGTTTCCTGTGAACATTAATCTCTTATGTTTAATTTCTGTTTTGTTTTTGTCCAGAGTTGTGCAGGAATTCTCTGGCTGAGGACTCTGTGAGTATCTCTTATGTCTCTCCTTTGCCCGATAACCTGTTCCTGGTTGTAATGATGCAGAATACGGTGATTTATCGTGAATTGTTCATGTAGGATATGACGGAGGAGGATGTGGACGCTGAGCTGGCTGTGATTCACTCTCAGATGGCTTATGTGATGCAGCTGCAGGGCAGAAGTGAAGAAGCACTTCAACTCTATAATCAAGTCATTAAACTCAAGTGAGCAATACATGCATACACACAACCGCTCACAGATGTTTAAGATGTACTGTAGGCTACATGCATTACACATTGCACAGTTCAGGTCTTATAAATGAATCAAATAAACATATACTAGAGGTAGACCGATATATTGGTTTTACCGATTAATCGGTGCCGATAGTTGCTTTTTGGTTAACGGCACAAATCTACGCCGATATTTTTTTTATTTCTCTGTTATTAGATAATTAAGTGTCCTAAATTGCAGCAAGTGCATGCAAAGAAAAATGCGACTATATGGAAAAATGCTCCGTCAGACCATGCATTGTGTCTCAAACTTCATATTTCATATAATAATACGACTTATTCCTTATTAAACCTCATCTGGTGAGATATATATATACAAACCCCTTCAGCTGGTTAATATATATTGGCTATAAAAAGCTTAATTTGGTGAATACTTCAATATAGAGCATTGAAACGGAGCCATGTCTTCGTCATTTCAAAATAAGAGTCCCCGGAATGTTTTTGGCTTGTTTGTATTTTTATGTCCTGCATTATGCACCAAATCTTCATTTGTTTGTCTTTTCTGGTTATTATTGGGATTTTGGTTACACAATAAACTGCAACTTTGTTTTTTTTATTCATTTTAAACTCCTAGTGTCCTCTATGTCTAATTAAGGAAGGCCTAATAATTAGTTTTAACGTTCTATATTATCGGTTTCAGCCAAATCCACTATCGGATGAGCTCTAGTTATATACATGAGTAAATGCACGTCATGTGAGGTGCGCGTGAGACTTTAAGAGTTATTTCTCGTTTCTCTGTGTTCAGACCGTCTGATGTGGGTCTGCTGGCAGTCACTGCCAATAACATCATCACCATCAACAAGGTAAATAACATCATTAAACGTCACTACATGGTTATGCAAAATATGAACCATTTTCTCTTCATTTCTTCATTTAAAATGATTCATACTGTGATATAAGAGTATTTATTTTATTTATAAGGGTAAAAGCCAGAGGTGAAATAAGTAAATTAGGATCTAATTCTCCAGCCATTGTTGTGCCTTGACCAGAGAGTTGGAGGAGGTTTATTTTTGATAACGTTTCAAACCAGTCTTCATCGTAACTCTGATTTTCGGTCTCTGTGAACCTCTAGGACCAAAACGTGTTTGACTCCAAGAAGAAGGTGAAGTTGACCAATGCAGAGGGGGTGGACCACAAACTGGCCAAAAAACAGTTACAGGCCATTGAGATCAATAAAGCCCTGCTGGCCATGTACACTAACCAGGTAAACAAACACTTTGGTGGGTGTTGTAGAAAATGCGTCCATTCGTTTTCCTGATTATTGAAATCTAATTATAATAAGATAAACACACTAAAAAGTGAACACTACTTCTCTAGCATTGTACCACTCTTGTACTTGTGGACAGTTTGTATGTAGCGCTATATTTGTAAGCTTTCTCCCTTGGGTTATTCACAGCTGCTTATATGATTCTCATTTATTGGTCGCTTTGGATAAAAAATAAAGTCTGCTAAATGAATAAAGGGTCAGTCAAGGGTGATCAAGTGGTCCAATATAGTTTGCTTGACCTAGTGATTACCTCTATGAATTGGTATTGCAAAACCACCAGTGTTTTCATTTTACTTGGTTTAACCACGGCGGCCATCTTTGTGTCATGTTCACGGAAACCTCGGTATCTCGGCTCGGGATGGTCCTAGCTCCTTGGAACAAAAAACTGATCTCTAGAGGACATTATAAGGTGCATGTATATATATAAACATTCAGCACATTCTTGTTGCTTAGACTTGGAAACCTCTGTAAACATAATAACTGTAAAATACTGTTCATTTGTTTTATTTGTGACGCTTGTATTACTTCTCAGAATGCATGAATAAATCGGCTTTTCCCCAGATTTCTACTAGCCTGAGCTCTGTAACCAGTGAAACCTGAAACTCGACCTTTTCACAGCAGAATGCTTCTATAGAGGACTTATTTCTGTGAAACTTTCAGGTTCCTATCTGGTCCCCCACCAGAGATATTAAACCCAAAATTGAGGGGAATTTTAAACAATTGCACTTTCTCGCCCCCATAAAATAAATAAATGAGAGAAGTCTCAAATATGAAATGTTCTGCATGCACACTATACTTACCTAGGTACCCCCTAAAAAAAAATTAAGACCCTTCCTGTTATAAATTGGCCGTAAAAGTGGAACTTTGAGCAATCTTGAGCATTACATTAGGACTTAAGTTCTGTCTAAGGAACAAGAATATGCTGAATGTTTTTTGTGTTTACGTGTACCTTGTAATGTCCTCTAGAAAAGTTTTGTTCCAGGGCTCGAGGACCTGAGAGCCGAGATATTGAGGTTTCCGTAAACGCCTGTATGACCAAAATTTGTCATGTGCCAGGACAGAAAGTTGGCCTTCGTGGTGAAACCAAGTCAAATAAAAAAACTGGAGGTTTTGCAATACCAATACATTTAATTAAAACTGTTTTAGTTCATTTATCCCTAATTTTACATGCCCAATTCCCAATGCGCTCCAAGTCCTTGTGGTGGTGTAGTGACTCTCCTTAATCCGGGTGGTGGAGGACGAATCTCAGTTGCCTCCGAATCTGAGACTGTCAATCCACGGCATCCATGCACAACTCACCACACGCCTCTCTGAGGGCAAGAGCCACATTATAGCTGCCTCCGCCTCTTGAGACGTCAATCCCCACATCTTATCACATGGCTCGTTGAGCGCGTTACCACGGAGACATAACGTGTGTGGAGGCCCACGCCATCCACCGCAGCATCTACGCACAACTCGCCACGCAAGCGCGAACCACATTATAGCGACCACGAGGAGGTTAACCCAACATGACTCTACCCACCCTAGCAACCAGGCCAATTTGGTTGCTTAGGAGACCTGACTGGAGTCACTCTGGATTCGAACTTGCGACTCCAGGTGTGGTAGTCAGCGTCTTTACATGCTGAGCTACCCAGACCCCTAAAGCAACCAACTTTACAATTATTGGACCACTTCAGATCGACTGACCCTAAAGTAAAGGATTGAATCTCTCTGTGACCTCTCGGTTGTTGCCCCTTAGGCTGATCAGTGCAGGAAGCTGTCGTCAAACCTGCAGGCCCAGAACCCCAGTAACCCCAGACCCGTTCTGATCCAGGTGGCCTTGCTCTGCAGAGAGAAACAGCATCATAAAGCCATAGAGCTCTTGCAGGTACTGCAAACCCCTATACCTGGTCTTTCTCTTTGTTTTATTTCTGGTAGTTGAGTTCTCGTTGTTTTCTTCTCCTGTAGCGGTTTTCAGATCAGCATCCAGAAAGTGCTACTGGAATTAAGTTTACCATGGCACAACTGTACTTGACGCAAGGTATGTCTGTACAGAATAAACACACACATGCAGAGTGAATTTACGGGAAGCTTTGGTGAGTAATCAGCATGTCCACTCTTCACAGGTCATGTGACTAAAGGCTGTGACATCCTGAAGTCGATAGAAGAATTTAAATACAAACCAGGAATGGTAAGATTTTATTTATGTTTTCAAGGGATTTAGCAGGATTTTTCATAGATGAGGATAATTAATCATAATTCTTAAATGTGTTTAAAGTTACTTTTCTAAACGTAGTTTTCATTTCAAAATGTAGTGGATACAGTTTTAACACATTCAATTCCACTTTAATGGAAAGAGAAATATAAGTAATTTGTAACAAAGATAACTCATTTAATTTCATTTAAAAATACATGATTATTCAATAAAATCAATTTCTTTGAATTTCCTGCTAAAATAACCACGCGCCCTTAATTGTGGCCCATAATGACTGATTGCCTGTATCTTGTGAGCACAATGTCCAATCTTCACAAAACTTTGTAGAAATTGTCACCAGAAAACCACAGGGAGGCATGCCAAATTTCATCCATTTATGATAATAGTGCATGCTATAATTAAAATCAAATTAGGGTTAGGATTAGGTTTAGTGCTAGGACGAATTGGTCTGTATCTTGACAGTGCAATGCCCAAACTTCTCAAAACTTGGTACACATTGTCACCAGAAAGGTCCAAGGACACATGCCAAATTTGATCCATTTATGATAATTGGGGGCGCTATAATTGACATCAAATTAGGGTTAGGATTAGGTTTAGTTCTAGGACGAATTGGTCTGTATCTTGACAGTGCAATGCCCAAACTTCTCAAAACTTGGTACACATTGTCACCAGAAAAGTCCAAGGACACATGCCAAATTTGATCCATTTATGGTAATTGGGGGTGCTATAATTGACATCAAATTGGGGTTGGGATTAGGTTTAGTGCTAGGACTAATTGGCCCATATCTTAAGTGCAATGTCCAAACTTCTCAAATGTGTACACATAGGGACCAGGACAATCTAATAGCACGTACCAAATTTAATCAATTTACAATGCTAGGGGGTGCTATAACTTAAGACAATCCTCCTGTTCCAACAAATCTATAATGTATACAATGCATTCAAGGGATCTGTTTTCAAACTTGAAAATTTAGACCAAATTAAGGCCATTTTTCCAATCCTGCTTGGACCCAGATAATTGCATTATTTCATGTTAGTGTTGTCAACGGCACGTTTCATTTGTAGAGCTTTATCATTAAAGTGTGTGACTAACACACTTGGTATTGTTCAGTGGTTCATAGTATTGCTAATGTGTTCAATGTTTTTGAACAGATTTCTGGTCTGGTCACGATGTACACACATGAAGAAGACATTGACAGCGCGATTGATGTCTTCAGTCAAGCTATCCAGTATTACCAGAGAGAGCAGGTAAAACAAAAAAGAATGTGCGTACGATGACCGTTAACTAATAGCATAGATTTACTGTATTTGATTATGTTGTTGTTTTCTGTCAGCCGGGGTCTGCAGCCCACCTCTCTCTGGTGCGGGAAGCTGCGAACTATAAGCTGAAATACGGCCGTAAGAAAGAGGCGATCATTGATCTAGAACAGCTGTGGAAACAGAACACGAAAGACGTCTACACGCTGGCACAGCTCATCTCCGCGTACTCGCTCGTGGATCAGGACAAGGCCAAAGCGTATCCTCACACACACATCTGTTGAATCCAATGAGAAAGTTCTCAGGTTTAATTACAGGTTGCAGTAACACGTGAGCTAAACTGCATGGATAAGTAAAATGTAATAATAAGTCATGTGTTCTTCAACAGTATGTATGTTGTCCTGAGCATTATTTTATTCAGTCTGAGTAAACACCTCCCATCCCCGGAAACCATGTCCTTTAATTTGGACGTTGACGAGCTTGAAAACTCACACGGAGCCACGTACGTCAGAAAGAAGGCGGCTAAAGTCGTCGGAGAAAGCCAACCGAAAGAACAGGGGTAACACAACTCTCCATTTCAAACCATGTTAGCATAAAGCAGAATGCAAATCCTATATATATATATTGAGATATTTGAATTTTTCCACAGTGAGTTGAAAGTGTTTTAGTAAGTTTACACATTTGCCACTTTATTTTAGTCCAGGGGATGTTAAAAAGAAGAAGAAAAAGAAGAAAGGTATGTTCCCTACTGATTGAGTTAATTATTACTGAATGATTATCGGTTGCTCAATCTGACAATTGATTCACTATCACTTCTCAGGTAAACTGCCCAAGAACTACGACCCCAAATCGACCCCCGACCCTGAGCGCTGGTTGCCGATGCGAGAGCGTTCGTACTACCGCGGCAGGAAGAAGGGCAAGAAGAAGGAACAGGTGGGCCGCGGCACACAGGGCACGACCTCTGGAGCTTCTGCCGAGCTGTGAGTTTACAAACACGCTATTTATGACTACTTTTACCACTTGTGGAGAGCTGAAAATGATTTAGACACAATCCTCTGAGCTAAAATCTAGTAATCTGCCTACCTAGTCATTTTCAGAGCTATATGACGATTGACCAATCAGAACCAAGTATTCCAGAGAGCCGTAACAATGGCACTTAATGCTTATAAACGTATAACTTGTGAACTTTGTGTGTTATTGAGCCTGATTGTGTATGTGGTTTTTTTTAGTGACGCCAGTAAAACGGCCAGCAGTCCACCTACCTCCCCTCGACCCGGCTCAGGAACCGGCACCGCGAGCAACGCGGTACCTCCACGGCAACAGAAACCCGCCGCGCCCGGAGCTGCTCGGAAAAAGGCCCCACAGAAGAAAAAGAAGGGAGGAAAAGGTGGATGGTAGAGAGATGGAGAGATACACAATTAGAGCTGAAATAAATCTCTCGTTTCTCATTAGTTGGTTTTGAAACGCTAAAAAAACAGAGACGTAACAGAGAAGATGACACCTCTAGTGGCCTGGAGGATGAATTGCGCTAACGTTTTTGTCATAAAATTCATGATGGGGTGCATTTTGAACATCAAAGGGTGAGCAACTTTGCCTTTTGGAATAAACAAGAATCATTTAAAGAGCTTAACGCTCATACAAGCCTTTTTTTTCCAGTATATTTTTACATCCAATCCACTGTGTACATGCTATAAATCATAGTGTCTAGGACTCTACTTATTTCTGTGTTTTAATTTGTTTTAAAGTAATCATACTCTCTGATTGGTCAGTTTAATCCTTGTCCTTTGCTTGATAAATGTATGCTTGAGTGTCAAACAACTTTGTGTGTCATTGGAAAACAATAGAGGATGTTTATGCAAAGTTGAGAGCGATTTATTTTTCACATTTCTGAATAAAGCTCAACCCAAATTATGATTTTGAACAAAATCTTCTCAAAGTACCTGAAGCAGATCCCCAGTGTTACATCATAATAAAGAGATTCCTGAAATTAAAAAAAAGCAATCTTCCTTTTTATTAACGGAGCGTGAGAGAAAGTGAGTGAGGGAGTGTGTGTGTGTGTGTGTGTGTGAGAGAGTGTGAGTAAGTGTGTGTGTGAGCGAGCGAGTGTGAGTGAGTGTGAGCGAGCGAGTGTGTACGTGTGTGTGTGTGAGATTACAATAAGGTTCCATTCGTTAACATTAGTAAATGCCTTTGGTATTATTAACAAACGTTACATTTACAATACGGTTGTAGGTTGTACTAACATGGTAGTTAATTGTTAGTTCGTAGTGCATTAACCTATATTTACATATACAACTTTTGATTTTAAATAGTACTAATATATGATAAAGTTAACATTAAGGAAGATTAATAAGTGTTGTTCGTTGTTAGTTCATGTTAACAAATGGAACATAATTGTTAAAATGTGCACTCAGTAATTTTTCCTCATTCAAAGTTTTACAAAATAAATTAATTGTTATTTTTAAACACACACACATATATATAAATATATAAGATCAAGTCACATCAATAACCTTATAAAAGCTGTTTTATTCTACATGGAGAGGGTCTCCTCGTGGGGGCTGCCATGTTGAGATCACATTACCAGTCAAATATTACTATTCATGCCACTAGGTGTCACTGCAAGTCCTTCAAAGGCCAAATCCCCCATTGAGCTCCATTTAAATACCATATATATATATATATATATATATATATATATATATATATATATATATATATATATATGTGTGTGTGTGTTTATATTTATAAACAATAGAGTTCACAAATACTTAAAATTAAAATTATATATTTTTTATTCCGTTGCAATCTTTTTATAAACGGTATATGCCAAAATTATGTTTTAACGAATTTGTATCATCCTGTCATACCCTCAAAGACCCAATCATTGATAATGTTATATTTTATTTTTTCCTTCTGGAATGTGTTTTTAGGAAGCCGCTTATTATATATATGTAAAAAGGCGTAATTTGTTTTTTTTTTCCCTCAAAAACTATTGTTGTGTTACCGTGTGTCAACTACTGTTATACTGTTCTAAATAGGTATAATTTAATTGCTTTAAACAAACGTTGTAATTCTGCTACAGTGGGTCTCTGAGGTTTAAGACAATATTTAAAGCCAAGAAACACATTTTTGCACAACATTGAGATGTGTTTAGAACACGTAATTTTCTCAATTAATTTCTATACAGCACTTCTATTAAAATGAATGGGAGAATATGGAACGTTCAACGGACGAAGAAAGGAAGTCCCGCCTTACAGGTAATAACCAATCATATTTCAGATACAGACATCACCAGTCAATCAACACTCTTACGCGCACGCGCATTAGCTATACAAGCCGGGGAAAACTGCGTTTTTAAGCGTAACTTACGATAAAGAAGCACATTTTATGATACAGTTGTTGTCAAATTTTACAGCTGATTTATATATGTTCTTTGTTTGTAATCTTGTCAAACCGTTTTTGAGATTTCGGTGTTCCCCCATTCAAGTAGATAGGAGCTGCACTTTCATGATATGGCCGCCATTGGACGGACGTCCCGGAAATATCCACTAGAGTTTCGAATCCACTTGTGGAGCCACACGGAGGACGTTCTGTGGCGCAATGTGATCATGCCCATGCGCATGTGAGCAAAAAGTATTTAATTTCTTTGCATTTAAGTTGAAATTTATTTTGAGGCTTAAATTAAGTTTAAATATGCCCGGTGCGCGCGAGATCGGGTTGGTGGGCACCGCGCTCGCGCTGACGGGAGGAGTCGCGTACTTTGTGTGCCATCTGATGCAGAAAACACCAGATGAACCAAAGAAAAAAGTGAAAGAAGAGTTGAACGAGGATGAACGCAGGCAAGAGCAAGTGCATAAAGCAACTAGGACCGAAAATGCATTAAAGCCGCCGATAATTTCAGAGGTCTGTTGTAGTTTTATTCATGTTTGCACGCATAGACAGAAATGTGTTGCATTGTTTTGGGTTGCACGTGAGGCCTTGTACAGTAGAAATTAAAATATCAGTCAAGTTTGCAGTAACAACAGTTGGTAACCCTTCTCAGATTGGGATTATCATTAATAAACATTGTTTATGTGTATATATATATATATATATATATATATATATATATATATATATATATATATATATATGTGTTAAAAATCATGCAATTTTTATTCAAATATTTTCAAACGTTTTTATATTTACTAATAAACATTATGCTTGTGAATACTGCTTGACCGATATTTATTTACAAGCAAATAAAAATGCTTTGTTACTTTGATTCATTCATTTAATTCATATTCATAATAATTAACCTCATTATATTGCATTAAAATAGTTCATGCAACTTTGATTCATGTTTTCATTAATGTTAATTAATAAACATAATTACAATATTTAATGCCTATCAATAACAGATCATTAAAGTGCATGCTAATAATTAGAAATGTAGTAACTTTGATTAATGTTTTCATTAATGTTGATATGCATGTATGTGAAAAACTAATTTATTAAGCATAATTAAATGATTAATTACCCAACAGTTTATTGGGTAAAAAAATAAATCTTACAAAATTTGCATGCAGTGGTTTGGTTTTTGTAACAAGCTGTTTGATCATCTATTGATTAATTTAACTCATAAAATTGAAACTGCTTTTTATTTAATATCTGTACCTCCTTCAGTTTAATCCACCTCTTCCTGTGCTGTGTGACCTGTGAAGAAGTTTTACTCACACTGACCTGATATCTGCAGTGAGGTCATACTGTTGTTGTGTTTATATGATCTCAGCCCAGGCCTGCGGGGACACAGGTGCTGGTTTTGGGGCTGGACGGTGCTGGGAAGACCAGTTTACTGCACTGTTTTGCCACAGGCAGCCTGGAACAGGACACAAGTCCGACTCAAGGCTTCAATGCAGTCTCTATCAACAAAGAAGATCTTCAGATTGAGTTTCTAGAGAGTAAATACATCTCATTTGGACCTTTGCACACACACACACACACACACACACATTCAATTTATTGTATGTATTTGTATGTAGATACTCTTGCAAGAAGTACTTTGGCAGTACCATGGAAAAGGTATCCGATGATACAGTAATTTTAAATATATTCCATGAATCTGTACTATTACCATGGAGGATGGTACTCCAAGGCACACCATACTACCATGGTATATTCCAAAACAACCATGATAGAAGGAGACAGTGGTATGAAAAGTGCCATACTACAAAGTTTCACTGGCATCAGAACAGTGTTCAAAACAGATTTAAGTGCAACAAGATTTTTTTAATTTTGTACATTTTAAGTGACTGGTTAAGTGCTCTTGGAAAAGACGTGTTTTTAGCAATTTTTTGAAGATAGAGAGTGAGTCAGCTTCATGGATGTAGTTGGGAAGGTCATTGCTCCAACGTGGTATGATGAAACTGAGAGTCCGGGAAAGTGTTTTGGTGCCTCTTTGTGTTGGTGGACCGCAGGCTTCTGACGGGAGTGTAGATCTGCATAAATGTTTTTAGGTATGTTGGATTAGACCCAGTGACTGTTCTGTATGCAGCATCAGAGCCTTGAATTTAATACGTGCATCAACCGGCAGCCAGTGGAGAGAGACAGAGTGGTGTAACATGTGCTCTCTTTGGTTCATTAAAGACCAGACGTGCTGCTGCATTCTGGGTCATTTGCAGAGGTCTAATTGCACATGCAGGGAGGCCTGCAATGAGAGCGTTACAGTAGTCCAGTCTATTTATGACTGTCCAGTCTAGCTAAACTATGGTAGTAACATGGCACATGTCAAGAAACCATGATGTTACCATGAGACATGCCTAAAGATTATGATTTTGCCGTGGTATATTCCAAAAAACAATGGTATTACTAGGGCACATGTCTAGAAACCATGATGTTACCATGGGACATGCCTAAAAATAATGATTTTGCCGTGGTATATTCCAAAAAACAATGGTATTACCATGGCACATGTCCAAAAACCATGATGTTACCATGAGACATGCCTAAAAATTATGATTTTGCCATGGTATATTCCAAAAAACAATGGTATTACTAGGGCACATGTCCAAAAACCATGATGTTACCATGAGACATGCCTAAAAATGATGATTTTGCCGTGGTATATTCCAAAAAACAATGGTATTACTAGGGCACATGTCCAAAAACCATGATGTTACCATGAGACATGCCTAAAGATTATGATTTTGCCGTGGTATATTCCAAAAAACAATGGAATTACTAGGGCACATGTCCAAAAACCATGATGTTACCATGAGACATGCCTAAAAATGATGATTTTGCCGTGGTATATTCCAAAAAACAATGGTATTACCATGGCACATGTCTAAAAACCATGATGTTACCATGAGACATGCCTAAAAATTATGATTTTGCCGTGGTATATTCCAAAAAACAATGGAATTACTAGGGCACATGTCCAAAAACCATGATGTTACCATGGGACATGCCTAAAAATGATGATTTTTGCCATGGTATAGTCCAAAAAACAATGGTATTACTAGGGCACATGTCTAGAAACCATGAAGTTACCATGAGACATGGCTAAAAACAATGGTATTACCATGGCACATGTCCAAAAACCATGATGTTACCATGAGACATGCCTAAAAATAATGATTTTGCTGTGGTATATTCCAAAAAACAATGGTATTACTAGGGCACATGTCAAGAAACCATGATGTTACCATGGGACATGCCTAAAAATAATGATTTTGCCGTGGTATATTCCAAAAAACAATGGAATTACTAGGGCACATGTCCAAAAACCATGATGTTACCATGAGACATGCCTAAAAATGATGATTTTGCCATGGTATATTCCAAAAAACAATGGTATTACCATGGCACATGTCTAAAAACCATGATGTTACCATGAGACATGCCTAAAAATTATGATTTTGCCGTGGTATATTCCAAAAAACAATGGAATTACTAGGGCACATGTCCAAAAACCATGATGTTACCATGGGACATGCCTAAAAATGATGATTTTTGCCATGTTATAGTCCAAAAAACAATGGTATTACTAGGGCACATGTCTAGAAACCATGAAGTTACCATGAGACATGGCTAAAAACAATGGTATTACCATGGCACATGTCCAAAAACCATGATGTTACCATGAGACATGCCTAAAAATAATGATTTTGCCATGGTATATTCCAAAAAACAATGGTATTACCATGGCACATGTCAAGAAACCATGATGTTACCATGGGACATGCCTAAAAATTATGATTTTGCCGTGGTATATTCCAAAAAACAATGGAATTACTAGGGCACATGTCCAAAAACCATGATGTTACCATGAGACATGCCTAAAAATTATGATTTTTGCCATGGTATAGTCCAAAAAACAATGGAATTACTAGGGCACATGTCTAGAAACCATGAAGTTACCATGAGACATGCCTAAAAATTATGATTTTTGCCATGGTATAGTCCAAAAAACAATGGAATTACTAGGGCACATGTCTAGAAACCATGAAGTTACCATGAGACATGCCTAAAGATTATGATTTTTGCCATGGTATATTCCAAAAAACAATGGAATTACTAGGGCACATGTCTAGAAACCATGATGTTACCATGAGACATGCCTAAAAATAATGATTTTGCTGTGGTATATTCCAAAAAACAATGGAATTACTAGGGCACATGTCTAGAAACCATGAAGTTACCATGAGACATGCCTAAAGATTATGATTTTTGCCATGGTATATTCCAAAAAACAATGGAATTACTAGGGCACACGTCTAGAAACCATGATGTTACCATGAGACATGCCTAAAAATAATGATTTTGCTGTGGTATAGTCCAAAAAACAATGGAATTACTAGGGCACATGTCTAGAAACCATGATGTTACCATGAGACATGCCTAAAAATAATGATTTTGCTGTGGTATATTCCAAAAAACAATGGTATTACTAGGGCACATGTCAAGAAACCATGATGTTACCATGAGACATGCCTAAAAATAATGATTTTGCTGTGGTATATTCCAAAAAACAATGGTATTACTAGGGCACATGTCAAGAAACCATGATGTTACCATGGGACATGCCTAAAAATAATGATTTTGCTGTGGTATATTCCAAAAAACAATGGTATTACTAGGGCACATGTCAAGAAACCATGATGTTACCATGGGACATGCCTAAAAATAATGATTTTGCCATGGTATATTCCAAAAAACAATGGTATTACCATGGCACATGTCCAAAAACCATGATGTTACCATGAGACATGGCTAAAAACAATGGTATTACCATGGCACATGTCAAGAAACCATGATGTTACCATGAGACATGCCTAAAAATTATGATTTTGCCGTGGTATATTCCAAAAAACAATGGTATTACCATGGCACATGTCTAGAAACCATGATGTTACCATGGGACATGCCTAAAAATTATGATTTTGCCGTGGTATATTCCAAAAAACAATGGTATTACCATGGCACATGTCTAGAAACCATGATGTTACCATGAGACATGCCTAAAAATTATGATTTTGCCGTGGTATATTCCAAAAAACAATGGTATTACCATGGCACATGTCTAGAAACCATGATGTTACCATGAGGCATGCCTAAAAATTATGATTTTTGCCATGGTATAGTCCAAAAAACAATGGAATTACTAGGGCACATGTCTAGAAACCATGAAGTTACCATGAGACATGCCTAAAAATTATGATTTTGCCGTGGTATATTCCAAAAAACAATGGTATTACCATGGCACATGTCTAGAAACCATGATGTTACCATGAGACATGCCTAAAAATTATGATTTTTGCCATGGTATATTCCAAAAAACAATGGAATTACTAGGGCACATGTCCAAAAACCATGATGTTATCATGGGACATGCCTAAAAATGATGATTTTTGCCATGGTATAGCTCAAAAAACAATGGAATTACTAGGGCACATGTCTAGAAACCATGAAGTTACCATGAGACATGGCTAAAAATTATGATTTTTGCCATGGTATATTCCAAAAAACAATGGAATTACTAGGGCACATGTCCAAAAACCATGATGTTACCATGGGACATGCCTAAAAATGATGATTTTTGCCATGGTATAGCTCAAAAAACAATGGAATTACTAGGGCACATGTCTAGAAACCATGAAGTTACCATGAGACATGGCTAAAAACAATGGTATTACCATGGCACATGTCCAAAAACCATGATGTTACCATGTGACATGCCTAAAAATGATGGTATTACCATGGCATTTTCCAAAAAACAATGGTATTACCATGGCACATGTCCAAAAACCATGATGTTACCATGAGACATGCCTAAAGATTATGATTTTGCCGTGGTATATTCCAAAAAAAAATGGTATTACTAGGGCACATGTCTAGAAACCATGATGTTACCATGGGACATGCCTAAAAATAATGATTTTGCCGTGGTATATTCCAAAAAACAATGGAATTACCATGGCACAAGTCAAGAAACCATGATGTTACCATGAGACATGCCTAAAAATTATGATTTTGCCATGGTATATTCCAAAAAACAATGGAATTACTAGGGCACATGTCTAGAAACCATGATGTTACCATGAGACATGCCTAAAAATGATGGTATTACCATGGCATTTTCCAAAAAACTATAGTATTTCCATGGCACGTGTCAAGAAACCTTGATGTTCCTATAGAACATTCATAAAAAACTATGGTAGTGCCACGGTATATGTGCAAAAAACACAATTTTACCATGTCTAAAAAAACACGGTAATAAGATGCTATTGTTTTAGTAATTGTAGCTTTAAGTGGACAGTATAACAATCCTGTGTTTGTGTCTTGCAGTTGGAGGATCAGAGAAGCTGCGCGATTACTGGCGCATGTATCCGAGTAAAGCTCGTGTGCTGGTGTTTGTGGTGGACTCGACTGATGCAGACCGATTCCCTCTGGCGAAACATCACTTACATCAGCTCCTGTCTGCCAACCCCTGTCTGCCCCTGGTGGTGCTCGCCAACAAACAGGTGAGAATGTCTGTAATCCTTTCTCAGCATGTTCTGTCAGAGTGAGTGCATGTCAGGACCATCTGTCTAGTCAAACGTGAGATTAACACGATGAAACAGTGCTGCTATTCTTGTCGAGCTGTTGGTGTCAGAGAGAATGCTCTTTCAAATACAACTGATGTGGTTACCACTACAGTAATGCAAGAACATGCGGTCCAACGAAATCTAATATTTAGTTGGAACACCTTTAGCTTCGATTAAGGCTTGCATTGTTCACACCATTGGTTCGACAACATTATGCAACATCACAACATTTATTTCCATCCAGAGTTGCGTTCATTTTTGGCCGAGATCATATATTGATGACGGGAGAGTCGAACCACTCCGTAAAGTCTTCTCCAGCACATCCCAAAGACGTTCAATGGGGTTAAGGTCAGGACTCTGTGGTGGCTCATGTGTGAAAATGATTCCTCTTGAACCCTGAACCCCCTTTACAATTTGAGCCCAATGAACCTTGGCATTGTCATCCTGGAATATGCCTGTGCCATCAGGGAAGTAAAACATCCATTGATGGGATAACCTGCTCATTCAGTACATTCAGGTAGTCAGCTGACTTCATTTTATCGCCGCATAACGTTGCTTAGCCTCGAACTGACCAATTAAAGAAACCCCAGATCATAACACTGCCTCCAGAGACTTGTACAGTGGGCACTATTCATGACGGGGGCATCGCTTCAAGCACTTCCCTTCTTTCCCTGACATGCCCATTGCTTTGGAATATGGTAAATCTGACTCATCAGACCACATGACTTATTTCCATTGCTCCACAGTCCAATCTTTATGCTCCCAAGCAAATTGAAGTTGTTTTTTCCGATTAGCCTCACTAACAAATGGCTTTCTTGTGGCCACACAGCTGATTAGTCCCAATCCTGTAAATTATCGGTGCATTGTGCGTGTGGAATAGGCCTGAAACTATTAGTTGACGTAATCGACAATGTAGACAAAAATATTCATTGTCGAATAGTCGTTTGATCTCATTTAACGAGCCGGTATGGCTCAACTCTGTTCACTTTTTGGGGGTTTCCACTGCGGATGGTACTTGGTACTTTTTTAAGTACCTCCTCGGTCGAGTTTCCAAGCGAGCCGAGCTGATACTAAATGTGACCTCAAAACCCTGCAGATCACTGATTGGTCAGAGTATCGTCACAACCGTCGTCACTGTATTTGCGACACGGGACATCAACACGCTAGTTTTAAAGTTAGCGTCAAAGAAATGGCTGTGTGCAAAACCACGGTGTGGTCCGTAAACGAGGTGCAGACGTTCCTCTCATTAGCAGCCGAAGAGAGAATCCAACCGAGGGCTGGATGTACTGCACTAATGATCCAATCGTAGGCTCTTCAGTATCGGCTTATTTAAATCCAAACGGCAACTGTTTTTGTTTTTTTGGCCAGTCATTGTATGTTGAAACGGTCTGTGCGTTGGCCAAGCTCTCACATCTGCATCAAGTATGTTTCTGTCCTAGCAATGTAACGCATACTAGCGTTGTGTTACGAATCGTGCTATGACACGTTTTGAAACGTAGTGACGATTTTCAATGCCAAGATCTTACATTAACTTCTATCTCTCACACACAGGACGTGCCTGGAGCTCGAGGCATCACTGATCTTTACGAGGTGCTGGACTTGGGTAACGTTGGCGACGGGCACCGTCTCAGTGTCATCGGTACTCAAGTGAAGAAGGGAAAGTCTGAGGCCAACGCCAGCGTACAAGACGCCCGTGACCTCATTGTAGAGATGATGTCTGATGACTGAGAAGTGTCTTAAAACGGTTTTCCTTTGGCTTCCGCTGCACTACATACATGAGAATGTCTCGACAACGTTCAGGTCTTTGAGATCACCAAAGAGTCTTCCAACCGAATGTCAACAAAAGGGCCTTTTTTTGTAGATATATGATAAAAATAGTTCAATATATTATCATGGATTGCTGCTGTTGTGATTGTGCATTACAAGATGTGGTTCTGTAATGGGCCTTATAAACTTGTGATTGACTTATTTGAGTATTTGTGTCACATATTTGTTTACAGAAATAGGCTATTCTGCGAAGTCTGCATATTCATTTTGTAACTCGTGTTGTCTCAAATTCGCTTTTAAAAGCCAGAAATCGAATGTCAAGTAAAGTTTTTATCTATTTTGTCATTGTATTTTGGTAACAATTAAATATTGGTTGAAGTAACAGTTTGTCCCTGAGTCCCTATTATCTTATTTCCTGTATTGTGTTAATTATATCTCTTACCCAGCGTGGTCTGTTAGTCACTGGCTGGTTTCAGCTTTTTGGTGTGGCAACTGTTAAATATATAACTTTCATATTTAATAGAGAAGTAGCTTTTACATGGTAATTAATGCAAAACATGTTTATGGACGTTCTTGATTTTATGTTCAATTTAAAGAATTGTACAAGGAAATGTCATCTTAATTAATCATCTTAATTAATGTGATGTCATAAAAGTATATAATAATAATTATTATAACAGAGCAATAAGAAAATACTGATGGTTTAAGAGACCCAGTAAACACTGAACGTTCCCCTAATGTTAGCATCAGTGTTGGGTTTAATGTGATTACAAAGTAATTAGCTACTGTAATCTAATTACATTTGAGGAAAGTAGTGTAATGCATTACATTTAAAATATTTGTAATCAGATTACAGTTACTGACTTTTAATTCATCTAATGACTTTTAAGTACATTATTTCATATGTTTTTGAAATAACTATGTAGAATTATTTTACAGCATGAATTATAGACTTGTAATGAGTGAGGTCTATAATATAATGAGCAACGTGTGGTGCTGAGTGTGTGATTTATATATAACAATGAACAAGGAGGAAAAAGAGACATTATTTTTGAAGGAAAATTGTTTTAGAAATTAATTTAAAATTAAAGTAATTGGTAATGTGATTACTTTTCCAGTGATGTAATTAGTAAAGTAATCTGATTATAATTTTAGAGAAGTGATTTGTGGTGTATTACTATTTTTGAGTAACTTACCCAACACTGGTTAAAACAAATTCGTAACGTTCTGGGAACGTTCTCTTAAGGTTATGTTTTTTTAAACCACAAACTAACATTCCAAGAATGTTGTTGGGAGAGTTTTTATTGGACAATACCGAATATTATTCTCATATGGTTATTTTAGGTTTTATTTTTTGTTCAAATTTATTTTATTTTTTTATTGTATATATGATTCTTTTTCAGAAACGTCGTAAATACGCATATGTGAAAAAAAAAAAAAAATCTTAATAAATTAACTCTAAGGCAAAACGGGCTTATACAGCAACGGCTGTCAGTGATGGCGCGAAATGTCTTAAAACAATACACACGTCACAAAACGTTTATGTTATTTATTTAGTGCGTGTACGTACATGAAGGCAGCAAGTGTGAGTTCAGGTTCAACTGCTACAGCAGGTATGAAGGGATCATTTGGGTTAATAATAAATGAGAAGTTGATGTCGGTGTTCAGAAACAGACATGTTTATGCCAATACTGTACATATCCTGGATCCTTAAAGGCGCACGCACTATTTACAATTTACTAAGTTTAACTCCTAGAGACATTAATTATATTTTTGCAATACATGTATAAAATCATGAGCACTCACATTAAAATGAAGACTCCAGTCATATCAGTAACCTTATAAAAGCTGTTTTATTCTACATAGAGAGGGTCCACTCCACATATGGGGGCGACCATGTTAGAATCACATGACCAGCCGAATGCTACTTGCTTTACCTCAGTAACCATCCTGTTATTGGACACTTTCACTCATTGATTCAAGTAATCATGGCTGACCGTGAATACTACATTTCTACAATGGCAGCTGAAATGGAAAACTATTGATTTCAAGCCACTAGGTGTCAGCGTAAGTCTAAGATGATACAAAATTAAAAGTTACTGAGTGCACCTTTAAGAAAGGAGAAAGGGAGATTTTAAGAGTAAATATTTGTAGGGATATTATGCACGTGTGCGGTGAGCTCCGAGGTTGTTTATCAATGGTATATGCCTCTGTTGAAGCCATCAGTCTGTGTGATTTCAACGTTTTTTTAAAAATTATTATTCTTTTTTAATTAAATCGTGTTTAATAGTTGAATTCATGATGGAGAACTTCACTACCCATGATCCTGAAAAGAAAGATGAAGATCAACCAATCAGAGAACGGCTGCGACAAAGCCCGCCAAACAAGTCCAGCGTCGAGCGCCAACTACCATGACGGTCAATGAGTCCCTATAAACCCTCAAACTACATAAACTATTGTATATATCAGAATATTTAGCAGTAGAACCTAAAATATATTGTTTATATACTCATAAAAGTCAATAGTTTTAGATATTTCCATTGTTTTTTATGCAATATCATGGGATTGTAGTTTGTACCCTTATGAAAAACAGTAAGTACCTTTGTCTTTTTATTTGATTTTCAACTACTTTTTTACTATTTTTATCAAAGTTTGTGATGTTGTGATTCACCTCAGAGCTGTATATATAAACTCTATTTATGAAGGATTTTATGAAAAGTCTATGGAAAAAATTAATGGATGAAAATTAGGGCTGGGACAACACGTCGAAGTCATCGATGACGTTGACACAAAAAATACGTTGATGCAAAATATGCACATCGATTCGTCAGACCCAAAACAAAGATGACGGCGCCGGAGAGTATTAGCAACTCGAGTGGCTCCTCAGACTCTCAGAAGTGCAAGGCGGCATGCACTCGTTCCTCTAAAGTATGGGAATTCTTTAATTTAAAAGGAAACAAATCCGTAATATGTCGACTTTGCAAAATGGAGATGGCCTTCCAAGAGGCGCCACCCGGGAGCAGCTGCAGATGACAGAACACCGTAAGTTTTTTTTCAACTCCCCACTTTGCACTCGATGTTGGAGTAGGCTATAATACGTTGTCGACACCTAAAGTTTTCGTTTATAGCTATTAATAATGCGCTTATAGCTATGAATGTCGTGAAAAATACATAGAGGACACTGACAACGCGCTGACAGACAGGACCAAGCAGGTAACATTTAATAAAGTCTCATCTTTCAAATTTGGTCAGTCAAAGAAAATTAACCCATAAATAGGCCGACTATTGTGTGGCTCTTTAATGTGTGGTGACAGATTGCCTCCGTTAAAGCTGCTTGTGAACCGATCATCTTTTCCTTGGTTAATTTATAGCATCAAATAGGCTAAACATGAATGTAGCCTACATCAGAAGGACTGATGTTTTAACCGCGGAAAGACGTCAGTACAGTAGCCTACAATCCATTATTCAAATTATAATCCACCGACGTTAATCTTCTCTCTCCGGACTACTTTGTCGGACAAAAATGGCGTATTATGATTGATTGATCAGATCGCCTGTCAATCAAACTCCCGGCGATTTATTTTATTATTTTTTTTTTTTACATTTTATAATTGAATCGAAATCGAATCGAACCGAAAAATGAATCGTTAGATTAATCGATGCATCGAAAAAAATAATCGCTAGATTAATCGTTTAAAAAATAATCGTTTATCCCAGCCCTAATGAAAATGCTTCCTGAACCCAGACAGCTGAAAAAGTGGGCAGGCACTTTTGCGCTCTTAGCCGTCTTTAAATAGTGCCAAAATTTTTTCTACATTTCCACTTTTGTCGTCAACTTTTCTACTTTAAGTTTCTGTTGTCAACATTTTAAAATGTTCAAAATTTTAAACTTCTCAGATGTTCAATTTGGTCTCATATTTGGACTGAACTGTCCTGAACTGAACTTGATAAATGTTAAAGGTAGCATTTCTAATATCACCCATGACTCTTGTTCATTTCTGGATCTTCTGGCCTGTGCATGCATACAGAACGCATATTGTTCTTTCTTAAATTACTAAAACATTTCATTAAAACTGATTGGGTTATATAAATGCCAACTCATATTAACTTAACACCAATAGTGTCCAATAAATGCCAATCTGTTTATGCATTTCTTGCGAGTGCACAACTGCATTTCGAAGGAAATTGCCAAACACTAAACTTATGTCTTACTACAACAGATTCCACATTAATATTAGAAGAAAAGCTGGATTAAAATATTTCGCTCTCTCTGCTCAAATGCCATTTTCCCACTGTGGATAAAGACTCTCAGCCTGCTCGTGTTCTCTAAATGAGCAGGTTGTTTCAGGGAGTTTTTATGAGATAATGGATTAATTATATTTGCTTTTACGAGTCCAGCTGGCAAGACATTTCCCAGCACTGTTCTTATCCAGGGAGCATAAAACTGTCCCTTATAAAAGGTTGTACTGAGAAATATGGGTGTGATTAGCATAAATAGTCAGGGGCGGATCTGGGCACACGTTTCTGGAGGCCACACCCCCTCTCAATCACAACTACCGCTGCCCCGAGCGCTACTGTTAGCATATTGCTCCAGCAACCTCCAAGACATAAAAATAATGGTGAGTGCGATTTGGAGGTGTAATTTTCACACTAAAAGAAATAACTCCACTTTAACTCCACTTTGATGGTTAGGTTTGGGTTTGGGTTAGGGGGTAGAGTTGTTAAAATGTGCATTCCTGTTGACTTTTTTTCTTTATGCATAATTTACAACAAAAAAAATACTCGCTTTGGCGCCACTCTGTGACATTTCACCTGGAAACTGAAACACTTTCATTTTCGGCCACTGGGGGGCAGTGATTCAAATTTCGACAAGCACAGACTGATTTCAGGAGCAGAACTTTTGACCTACTGGTGCCGAATTCACAGCGAGTTCAGTTTGAATGAAATCCTACTTAAGTTGCAGAATAAAAAGGCCAAAGTATACTTAGGGTGTCTGCGTTACTCCATGCACAAGGCCGATAGCGAGCATCCTGTAACACTCGTCCTATTGTCTTCATTTGAAAAGGCGGATTTTCTCTGGGATGTCAGACACCCCCTCTCACATCTTCCTGCAGGAAAGAGGAAGAGGAGGAGAGGAGAATGACGAAGATTACCCGCCCATCCTCTCACACAGCACAGTACGAGAACATCGTCCATCTAGCGACTCCCAAAACCAGAGGTCAAAGTTCCCAGGAAGTGAGGTAAGAGGTCACAGGAGAGAACATGACCTTGACTAATCCGGACCTACACAAGGGCACATTCATGAGAAATCACAGACGGTCCCAGAACTAAAATTAGCAGCAGCTGAGGAGGAAGCCAAAAATTCAACATCTGATATTTTCATTAGTGAGAGAAGATGCGAGTCAGACAATAGACGATTCTCTGGAGCGCAACCTCTGAAATTAAAGGATCAAAGAGGTTTTTTTTTTGTATAAATCTTAAATCGGAGTCTGGCAGATCTGGGCCCAATTTTCTCTCTGAGACGTTTTACAGACTTCAATGGGGAATCAATCATCTGTGCTGCAGGCCGTCTTCTTTTGTAGATTCAGCTGAATGTTTTTGTCCTCAATCTGTGGATCTGTAGCATCTTGTAGATGTGAACACATGCCACCGCCGTATATATCAACCAGGCCGATTATTGGGCGATTAACAGACGTGTTAACTTTCCCATCTGCCAGTTCTAAAATCTACCAATAGATTTGTCAAAATTTGAGTAAATATTGCATAAAATAATTGTTTGTTTCACTCTCGAATTGTTGTGTGCATTTGATTTGTTGTTGTTAAATTGTATTATGTTTATCAGCATTGATATCGGCCATCCTGCACTCTACATATCGGTATCGGCCATTGGAAAAGCCATGTTGGTCGACCTCCGTGAACGATTCGCAGATATTAGGATGTTTTATGCTGGAAATAATGACTAATAATGACTGTCCCATTTGGGATGTGTGTGTCCCAGTGTGAGGAATGCAGTAATTTCACCCCCAATCCTTCCGTTGGCCAACCCCAAATCCAACCACCCCAGCAACCGACAGGTCAGAACTTTACATGAACTTGAAATCATGGCGCGCATGCTATCCCATAGGAAAAAAAAGTCTTTGTAATCTTCCATTAAAATGTAAATAACTTTCTTTTTCACAGCTTTTCACGATTCAAAGTGTTCCCGATGGATAAAATCCAGTCTTGCTCTTCATTTTGTCCTAGCTGAATATCCTGTTTGACTTTACATGACAGTAAAATGGCAAATGTGAGTGGTGTTTCTTGGGAAATATTCAATTGTAGGGAACTTCATTGTGGTCCAAGATGGCGGAAGGCAGGTACGTCCAGTGTAAACGCAGGTGTGGTGTTGGGTTTACACGGAAACATTTGAGGCAAACCATGATACACTGAATATTTATTTTAAAAGTGCGGTTTTATTAGATAGTTTTCTGAACAACAGTGAAACCACCCGGGGGCACTGGGTATCTCAGAGAGTATTGTCACTGACTATCCCCGCTGGAGTCGAGAGTTCGAATCCAGGGGTGCTGAGTGACTCCAGTCAGGTCTCCTTAGCAACCAAATTGGCCCGGTTGCTAGGGAGGGTAGAGTCACATGGGGTAACCTCCTCCTGGTGGTGATTATTGGTTCTCGCTCTCAATGGGGCATGTGGTGAGTTGTGTGTGGATCCTGGAGAGTAGCATGAGTCTCCACATACTGTGAGTCTCCGCGGAGTCACATGATCAGATGCGCGGATTGATGGTCTCCGAAGCGGACGCAACTGAGACTTATCCTCCGCCACCCGGATTGAGGCGAGTAACCGCACCACCACGAGGACCTACTAAGTAGTGGGAATTGAGCATTCCAAATTGGGAGAAAAGGGATAAATAAAAAATTATAAATAAATAAAATTAAATAAAAAAAAAAAATAACAACAGTGAAACCAAGATAGTTTTTATTAGGGCTGTTAATCCCTTAAAATTTGTAATCGAATTAATTACATGATATGCCGATTAATTCATCGAAATAATCGCAATTAATCACATAAATAAATATTTGCTGAAAAAGGCCTTCAAATAACAATAATTTAATATGTAATGATTAAATCATTTTAAATACATAATATAACTATTCTAATTCGTATAATTAAAATGCGTTACATTGTTGTGACAGACGAGTAAAGCATTGATAAGACAATGACTTTAAGCATTTTCTTAGAACGCTTCAATGTACACTTGCGTCAGATGGACGCTTTTGGAGCGTTGCACTTTGGTTGCATCATAAACGTCGTAAAAACACGTCCCTTTAGAACCCAAACCGTTTGGTTTGTTCTCTGTCTGTATACGCTATGCGTTGCCTTTACAGCTGGAGATTTGCTTACTGCCCCCTGTTGAAAAAAGGTGGTATTTCAAGCTTAAATGTCTCCAAATATTCCTTATTACGGTCCGAGGACATGATTAATTGTGTTCATGTTTTTCACGCGTTATTTTTTATATAATTAATCGCACTGAATTAAAGCGATAAATCGACAGCCCTAATTTCTATACAAATTGTTATATGAAGTTGCAATAGCTACAGCCCATTTAATAGAGTCTTTGTAGAGTCTTCCAGCCTTATTTAAATAATTGATCTGATAATTTGTTGATAATGATTGATCTGAAATTTCCAAGTCTTACAGAACTGTCAATTTGCAATAAAAAAACACATGAATGCTTAATTTATTGTGTGTTTGTGTAGAATGTACTACAGGCGTTCATCTCGTATGCAGCTAAAACAGCCAAGAGGACGCCAAGGCAGCTCCCACTTCCCAAACTATGAGAAAACAGACACTTTTTCAACTATGGACGGCCACAGAGTCCCATCCGGCCTGTGAGAGGCAGAACATATCTATGAGACTGTAAACACCAAAATTGTAAACTGCGGGTCATTCTGTTGTTGCCTTAACAAAGTCTGTTGGTAGTATCTCGTGAAATCTGTTTAAAGTCCCAAGGATGGACCGATTCAGTTGTCTGACGGCTCTGTTTTCTCTTCCAGGTGTCTAGAGTGAGGAATGCTGCCACGAGCGCTCGGATCTGAGGTTTATCCACACCTAACCAGCATGGCGGTCCTAAGAGTAGAAGAGACCACAGAACCGTGCAAGTAAATAAAGTGTGAAGCACTGACAAGTTTTCCGGCACATTTAGCATCCTCAGTTATTTAGTCATTCCCTTTTTCCCGTCATCCATCAGAAGCTTGCTGATTGGTCTCCTTCTGTTTTTGTCTCTATTTGTTCTGGTGTCTAATCACCGTCTGAGATTTTGAAGAACTTGGAGGGATCTTTGACATTATTTTTAGCGTTCTGCCAAGCCTGCCTGGAGTTTTGTGTTTTGTGCCTGTAGTGCGTCCAGACTCTGTCTTCCTCTCATTCTGCCGAGCCATCACTTTGGAAGAGAAAAAACTGCACGAGAATCTCAGATGTTCAGCATCTGGTGTATAGATCACTTCCAGATCAATGTTACGTCGGCTGCACAGTTGCTGTTGATGTGACTGTTGCTTTCTCTCTATTCTCTTCAATTTCTCTTCATTTCTGAAAAACATGCTTCTTTTTCTGTTTCCTCCATTAGTTTAATTCACCTCATGAATGTTCAGTCTCTCTGTTTCACACTCTCTTTAACCCCTTAATGGCCATGTGCAAGAACAACTGTTTTTTATTATTTCATGCAAGTAAATTTTTTTGGTGATTTATTGAGATGTTTTTTTGTTTTTTTTTAATCCAATTGGAATAAAATTCCTTGACTTTGTTCACAAATGGGATCTGAAAACACAAATTTTAATTGGGCCATTTTATTGTTTTTAATTCACTTTGTTACACATGTTGTGTTCCCGGTCAAAAATGACCGGCCATTGGAAATTAATTGACTAGACTATAAAATACAGAAATATTAAGTGTTCACGAGCAGAATATTCCTTTAGATGAGCAGATATGTGGATGCATGTTTGCACACACAAAGTCGGACATGTGCGCACGCGCACACACACACACACACACACACTACACACATAAACACACACACACTCTACACACACACACACACAAACACTATACACACACACACTCTACACACACACACACACACACACATACACACTCTACACACACACTACACACACACACACTCTACACACACACACTACACACACATAAACACACACACATAAACACACACACACACACACTCTACACACACACTATATACACACACACACACTCTACACACACATAAACACACACACACTCTACACACATAAACACACACACTCTACACACACACACACTCTACACACAATCCACACACACTCTACACTACACACATAAACACACACACACACACACTCTACACACACACACACACTCTACACACACACACACACACACACTATATACACACACACACACACACACACACACTACACACACATAAACACACACACACACACACATAAACACACACACACACACACACACACTATATACACACACACATACTCCACACACTCTACACACTATACACACACACACTACACACACACAAACACACACACAAACACACACACACACACACAGTGTGTGTTGAGCACCCTTTTGTGCAACATCTTTACATGGACACTCTTTGAGGAATATTTCAAGATAAACACATCATAATATCCCAGTTAGCAAATTTATGTTATTAAAACATTTTCCAAACATTACATTGTGGTTGCGAGAACATGAAAATATCCAGTTTTCTAAATTATTAAGAAAATACTTTTTTCTTAAAATCCAGATTCTACGCATTAAAATGACACGTATCTTGTTTAGATCAAGCAATTGTTAGATTTTTTCTGCAGGGAGGGACAGCACTTCAATCAGGAAGTAAGCACTATGAAAAAACCACAGGTGAGCACCTTTTGTTTTACAGGGAAGAGGAAGAGGAAGGGTGAGAATGAGAGGGGGAGGAAGAGTGAGAGGTAGGGGTAGAGCTGGTAGAGGAGTTCATGGCCAAAGAAGACCCAGCTGTGCGGCATGATGCTGCCTAATTATTTTCTTGCATCTTTTTTTTTAATATATATTTTCGAAAACAGCGCCAACCCGCATCTCAGAATAGCATTCAGAGATGATGATATTCTTCAGAGTGGCTATCTGAGTTACTGTAGACTTTGTCAGTTCGAGCCAGTCTGGCCATTCTCTGTTGACCATCAGCAAGTTTTTTCGTCCACAAAACTGCCGCTCACGGGATGTTTTTTGTTTCTGGCCACATTTGGAATAAATTCTAGAGACTGTTGTGTGTGAAAATCCCAGAAATACTCAAACCGGCCCGTCTGGCACCAACAATCATCCATGTGGTTATCTAATCAGCTTCAGTGTGGCAGAAGTGCAATACATACAACCAGCAACCTCCTGATTATCAGTTATGTGCTTTAGCCCACTACGCCACCACCAGTATAACCAGGTGGGAAATCTTTAAATTGCCTTTAGGGTTCAAGGTGAAGATTTCTGTGCCACTAGGGGCTCCTGACATCCTTTTGTGATTTTTCTTTCCTTCAGAATCGACATTATCATTTACAATAAGAGTTTTTGTTTTTTGGACACTGGTCAGTTCATCAGGTCACTTTCTCATCTAATTCACTTTCTTCCATTTTCATTTCCAGCAATTGGCTCAAAACGTCCCACGGCCATGGTCCTCTTCTAACTCGCTGTTTCTCTGACCCGGGTGACAGATTCCACTTGTGTGTGGTAAGTCGTCGTAGTAACACACAATGCCACGGCTCTTCGACAGCCATTCAAATTATGCAAACACGTCAGGTTACTCTCACTGTTTTAACCTTACATACAAAATAGGAAAACCTCATCACAACCGAGTCAGAACCTCATCGGACGGGATAAGAGGTGAAAGGTTCATTTGCAAATGATTTTATGGAGTATATGGGGCAGTTTATCAGAGGTCATTACTCCAGGCAAACTGGACTTGTTTTCCAAATAAACATTAGTCTGAAGTCAATCTTGCGGTTCTGCCACATGAACCCCTTTCACAACCCATAAGTATCTCTTTATGTTCATTATTGGTCATATATTTTGGGATGTACAAGTTTCCAATGTTAATGTAGCAGTATTATCTTAAAAGCTTTTTCTGCAACGTGTGTTTGTGTGTACAGAACAGCATCTGTGCTGCAGTTATATAAACATATTTGTTTTTCCATTGAGGGCGTGGAATGTTTTCCATGCTGACACACACACGTATGCATGCACGCACACACACACACACACACACACACACACACCTGCAGTCAGCATCTGCCAACCGCCCAAGCCAGCCTTTCATATGCTGCCTCGGCGGTTGTTTGCTTATGTCTTACCATTTGGATTTCCTCTGAGCTTTGTTTTTCAAATGGATACTTTTGTTCCTTCAATCCATTTTCCATCCCTCATAATATCCTTTCACTCTCATCTTCAGTAGGGGTTAATTATCATCTTCATCACATCTTCCTCTTCATCACGTTTCAGATCTTTTTTTGTCAAATGTCTTAGAAGAAATAAAAATAGACACAAATGTGACAATTGTTGATATACAGTAAGAGGACAGACATGACCGATAGACAGAACAACAGACAGATTGGATGGATGGATGAATGGATACAATTGCAAGAAAAAGTATGTTTTACCAGTTGAATTACTGGCATTAAAGTATACATTTGTCTTAAAATCTGGTTTGATCTTCATCTAAGTTAAAATAATGAACAAGCACTATCTGTTCTTTGTATATGTATTGATGAAACATCAAATGATCTATAAATGGAGATGATTTAGTACTATAGGTACTCTCACTAGAAGTGGCTGTTAGATATTCATCTGTCCACAGTTAGACAAACTGTCTATAAATGGAGATGATTTAGTACTATAGGTACTCTCACTAGAAGTGGCCGTGAGATATTCATCTGTCCACAGTTAGACAAACCGTCTATAAATGGAGATGATTTAGTACTATAGGTACTCTCACTAGAAGTGGCCGTTAGATATTCATCTGTTCACAGTTAGACAAACCGTCTATAAATGGAGATGATTTAGTACTATAGGTACTCTCACTAGAAGTGGCTGTTAGATATTCATCTGTCCACAGTTAGACAAACCGTCTATAAATGGAGATGATTTAGTACTATAGGTACTCTCACTAGAAGTGACCGTTAGATATTCATCTGTCCACAGTTAGACAAACTGTCTATAAATGGAGATGATTTAGTACTATAGGTACTCTCACTAGAAGTGGCCGTTAGATATTCATCTGTCCACAGTTAGACAAACTGTCTATAAATGGAGATGATTTAGTACTATAGGTACTCTCTCTAGAAGTGACCGTTAGATATTCATCTGTCCACAGTTAGACAAACTGTCTATAAATGGAGATGATTTAGTACTATAGGTACTCTCTCTAGAAGTGACCGTTAGATATTCATCTGTCCACAGTTAGACAAACTGTCTATAAATGGAGATGATTTAGTACTATAGGTACTCTCACTAGAAGTGGCCGTTAGATATTCATCTGTCCACAGTTAGACAAACTGTCTATAAATGGAGATGATTTAGTACTATAGGTACTCTCTCTAGAAGTGACCGTTAGATATTCATCTGTCCACAGTTAGACAAACTGTCTATAAATGGAGATGATTTAGTACTATAGGTACTCTCTCTAGAAGTGACCGTTAGATATTCATCTGTCCACAGTTAGACAAACTGTCTATAAATGGAGATGATTTAGTACTATAGGTACTCTCACTAGAAGTGGCCGTTAGATATTCATCTGTCCACAGTTAGACAAACTGTCTATAAATGGAGATGATTTAGTACTATAGGTACTCTCACTAGAAGTGGCCGTTAGATATTCATCTGTTCACAGTTAGACAAACTGTCTATAAATGGAGATGATTTAGTACTATAGGTACTCTCTCTAGAAGTGGCCATTAGATATTCATCTGTCCACAGTTAGACAAACTGTCTATAAATGGAGGTGATTTAGTACTATAGGTACTCTCACTAGAAATGGCCGTTAGATATTCATCTGTCCACAGTTAGACAAACTGTCTATAAATGGAGGTGATTTAGTACTATAGGTACTCTCACTAGAAGTGGCCGTTAGATATTCATCTGTTCACAGTTAAACAAACTGTCTATAAATGGAGATGATTTAGTACTATAGGTACTCACACTAGAAGTGGCCGTTAGATATTCATCTGTTCACAGTTAGACAAACTGTCTATAAATGGAGATGATTTAGTACTATAGGTACTCTCACTAGAAGTGGCCGTTAGATATTCATCTGTCCACAGTTAGACAAACTGTCTATAAATGGAGATGATTTAGTACTATAGGTACTCTCACTAGAAGTGGCCATTAGATATTCATCTGGCCACAGTTAGACAAACTGTCTATATATGGAGATGATTTAGTACTATAGGTACTCTCACTAGAATTGGCCGTTAGATATTCATCTGTCCACAGTTAGACAAACTGTCTATAAATGGAGGTGATTTAGTACTATAGGTACTCTCACTAGAAGTGGCCGTTAGATATTCATCTGTTCACAGTTAAACAAACTGTCTATAAATGGAGATGATTTAGTACTATAGGTACTCACACTAGAAGTGGCCGTTAGATATTCATCTGTTCACAGTTAGACAAACTGTCTATAAATGGAGATGATTTAGTACTATAGGTACTCTCACTAGAAGTGGCCGTTAGATATTCATCTGGCCACAGTTAGACAAACTGTCTATATATGGAGATGATTTAGTACTATAGGTACTCTCTCTAGAAGTGGCCGTTAGATATTCATCTGTCCACAGTTAGAAAAACTGTCTATAAATGGAGGTGATTTAGTACTATAGGTACTCTCACTAGAAGTGGCCGTTAGATATTCATCTGTCCACAGTTAGACAAACTGTCTATAAATGGAGGTGATTTAGTACTATAGGTACTCTCTCTAGAAGTGGCCGTTAGATATTCATCTGTCCACAGTTAGACAAACTGTCTATAAATGGAGATGGTTCAGTACTATAGGTACTCTCACTAGAAGTGGCCATTAGATATTCATCTGTCCACAGTTAGACAAACTGTCTATAAATGGAGATGATTTAGTACTATAGGTACTCTCACTAGAAGTGGCCGTTAGATATTCATCTGTCCACAGTTAGACAAACTGTCTATAAATGGAGATGATTTAGTACTATAGGTACTCTCACTAGAAGTGGCCGTTAGATATTCATCTGTCCACAGTTAGACAAACTGTCTATAAATGGAGATGGTTCAGTACTATAGGTACTCTCACTAGAAGTGGCCGTCCACCCAAGATGACTCTAGAGTGACAGATGAAGACTTGAATGAATCATTGGATCTGGTTTAACATCTCTCTTCATGAGTCTACTATACAGGAAACATTAAACAGGTGTTCATCGCAGGACATCATGAAGGAAGCCGCTGCTTTCCAACAACAACATTGCTGCGCTCCTGAAGTTTGCCAAAGACCACCTTGACACTCCACAGAAGTACTGGGAAAATGTTTTGTGGACTGTTTGGGAAGAACACGCAGCACACATATTGCTTAAAAAAGGAACATGAAAACACCATCCCAACGGAGAAGTATGGAGGAGGGAGCATCATGAATTGGGGCTGCTTTGCTGCTTCGGGGCTTGGACTGCTTGCCTATTGGACTATCAGAGGGAAAAATTAATTCCCAAGTTTATCAAGCTATCCTACAGGATAATGTCAGGGTGGCTGAAGCTCAGTAGAAGTTGGTGATGCAGCAGGAAAATAAACCTAAACATCAAAGTAAGTCCACAACAGAATGGCTTAAAAAAAAGGAAACCCACCTTTTGGAGTGTCCCAATCAGAGTCCAGACCTTATCCCAATAGAGATACTGTGGAAGGACCTCAAGAGAGCCGTTCACACCAGAACATCCCGAGAATATGTCTGAACTGAAGCAGTTCTGTGATGAAGAATGATCCTAAATTTCTTCTGGACGAGGTCTAATCCATTATCCACATCTACCGGAGAGGCTTGATTGAGGTTATTGCTGCCAATGGAGGATCGACCAGTTATTAAATCAAAGGGTTCACTTACTTTTTCCACAACCCTGTGGATGTTTAATGGGATGTGTTCAATAAAGATGTGAAAGATTTGAATTGTTTGAGTGTTGTTATCTTAAGCACATTGTGATTGTCTATACTTGCGATTTTGATGAAGCTGAGATCACATTTTATGACCAATTAATGCAGAAAACCAGCAAATTCCAAAGGGGTCACATACTTTAAATAGACAGAACGTCAGACGGACAGATACATAACAAAAAAGTATCCACACTTGAAATAAAACTTACAGACTATGTATTTCTTTACTGTATATACAGATGTTTACATACAATACATGCTATCTATATTCAGGCAATAAAATATACGGCATACATACACGTTGCTTTCAGCAAAAGAACTTAGATACAGAAAATAATAAAAGACCAATACAGATCTTCAATTTTTAGAAAATGTCCTCTAGCAGAAGAAAGAATGAGAGATAGAAAGCTGGTCTATTGAACAATGAGTGGAGCAAAGAAAGAGACAGAGAGAAATCATGAAGAATGGAGATCCTCCATCAGTCCTTCACTGATCCCAGTTGAGCAGGAAGTCCTTCAGCTTTCCTCCACTGAGCGTTTCTCATCCTGAACCATTTCTACAGAAGAGAGAGAGAGAGAGAAAGAGAGAGAGACAGAGAGAGAGACAGAGAGAGAGAGGTTAGAGTAATTCTAGACTTAACTGGGGGTTCAAGCCCCAGCACCGCCAAGACACCACTGTTGGGCCCTTGAGCAAGGCCCTTGATCCTATTTGCTCCAGGGGCGCCGAATCATGGCTGACCCTGCACTCTGACCCCAGCTTAGCTGGGATATGTGAAAAATAAATAATTTCACTGTATATATGCAGAAATGTATGTACAATGTGTGACAATTGATCAATAAATTAAAATTAAATTATTAACTCTGGTGTTCGTCCGTGCAAATGTTGCCGCCTCAAAGCTATGGTGTTGCTGCATTGGGACATACTGTCCCAAGTCAAAAAAGCCCACCCTCATGTATCTATGATTTCCTGGTCTCTAGATATGGATGTTTCCTTCATTTTCAGATGATCTCACTGTGAATTCGGCAACAGTAGATTGAAAGTTTTGCTACTGAAGTCAATCTATGCACACTGAAAATAAAATCACTGCCCCCGGTGGCCGAAGCTGGAAGTGCTGTTAAACGAATGAGTACGTGCGAGCTCCAGTTTGGGGGTGAAATATCCACAGAGTAAAAAAAAATGTGTGTGTAACATCAGTTTTGTCTTCTCTCTTTTGTCTTGACCGCAAAAAAAAAATCAAAGTTCTTGACAGCTCATCTTAGATCATTATGTCTGCCTCACAGTGTTGCAGGTTTAAAACAGACCAGGAATCATTGCTCCAGGGTCAGATAATGCTGGCGGCATCTGTAATGGGTGTGAGTAACTGGCCTGAGTCTTGAGTAGGGGTGAGATCGGTGGTTGACTCTGTGCCAAACACTTTACCTCAGCATTATCCACCCATCACAGGCCTCTGACACAATGCCTGTGTTTACTATTGAGCACGACAAGCAAGCACAACCAGTTTACAGCAGGAGGAGGAAGAGGTGTGTGTCCCTGTTCGTCATACCACGCCCTTTGCGTGTTCATTTTCTGAACATTCAAATAATGCAAAGCGGTGATGTCACAGATCCCAGAACAGGGACAGAGTTTGTTATTCAAACACACTTTCCCCGGGTCATATTTGCTTAAGAAATGAAGCCGTACCTGTATATTAGGACATAGTGTTTTTCACTATGGTGCACTGACTACACCAGCACATGCCGGGGTCGTATCTCTTAAAGAAAACTAAACCTATTTTTTGCATTATGACATTGTTTTTAGGACAATTAAGTCCATCTTCCCATCATATTCTAATTACTGTCAGTGTTGGGTAAGTTACTCAAAAAATAGTAATCCAACGCACATTAATAATTACTTCTCTAAAAATGTAATCTGATTACTTCATGGAAAACAATCACATTGCCAATTACCTTATTTTTAATTACGTTCTAAAACACTTTTCAAAGAAAGATTTTAGTTTTTCCGCTCGGTGCGTTCATGTTTTAAATTTAAATAATATTTTAGAAACATTTTAATTAATTACCTTAAAGTCTGTAACTGTAATCTGATTACAAGAATTTAAACTATAATGCATTAGAGTACTTTTCTGCCTAACTAACTAACTGGCAAAATTAGAAAACAAAAATATTTTTTTAATTTTAAAATATTAATACATCATGGTAGTATCTGTTGTAGCCTATAGCCATTATCATGCTAATTTAAATAAAATCACTGTATGGCAGTGGCAATCACAGTAATCACAGTGGCAATGTGATATACAAATTACTGTATTAAAGGACAATCCAATGAGAATAAACAGTGATAATAATAAGAGTCACATGAACATCCTGAAGCATTATGATCATGAGGATTTGCAAAAAATACATAGAGTAACGACATCTCATTCAGTTCCATTCTGTGTCATTAGAGTCATCATTGAGTCTGTGTTGTGTACTTGGCGCCATCTCCTGGTGGCCAAATGTAACTACACTAAACGATCCTCTCTGCCCCTATTTGGATGACTTCCACCTCTGGTTGCAGCAATCAAAATCCTAACACAATTGGTTTAGCGTTGCCATGACGCTGGACAACATACAACATTTCCGCTAACATGCTAAGATGTTTTTAGCCATATAGCACATTATGCACTGTGTGCACATAGTGCTTTGTGTGGATTATATAGTGATCAATGCATCCGATTACATTGTGTGTGGGTTTGTTTTAAAGATAATCACCTCCTCAAAGTAACAGTATGTGATATTTTATATTCAGTTTCTTATTTGTGAAATGATATGCGGAAACACGGCAAACAAGCAATACCTGTTTACATGTAACATGTCTGTCAAAGACATATATTTAGCTATTACGCTGTATATTTTTGTCAGAGGGTAAAACAAATAGACTGGTTGTATTCTACTCTTTGAGAGCTTTCCAACGTCATATGACACATGACTATTTGATCAGATTTTGTTTTATTGTCAACACTGTAGTTAATATTTTTACAATTGTTATTTCTCCTTCCTGTGGGCCAATCCAAGCTTAAAGGGTTAAAAATATGACCTGGTTTTCGTGAGATTCACTCTGTATGTATGCATTAATTAAGAACTTACATTGTATAGAAAGACACACCCCTTAAATTACAAATTACTAAGGCTTTTCAGTTCTGTGGAATGATTTATTACAAAGGCGGTTTTATTTTGAGTAAATGCACTCATGCGCAGTTTTTCACAGTCATTGTGACAGAAACAGATCAGCCTCAAGACAGAATGTATCCAGTAGCTCTGTCAGCACTAGAAGTTTGATCACCAGCCCCGAAATATCCATCAGTTATGTAGACATTAATGCATACACCTCCTTTATGGGTTTGTAGTTTAAACGAGTGTGTTCAGAAATCAGACACAATGTGTTTGAACACGTCAACTTTATCCATTCGAGGAAAGGCGCGTCCGGAGGTGCTCCGGGTCAACTATTGTGCTTGAACACTTTGTTTATGGTCAGTGTCAGCTCTCTCATTCAAAAGAGCACAGACCCAGCAGCTTTTCATGATGTCATCAGGATATTTTGAGCTGGTGACAGCAAAACAAGCATGACAACAATGCATGAGAATGGGATGATAGAGAGAGGAGCTTGCATTGCTGCTGTGGTGTAGCGGTTAAAGACTAGGCTGGTGGTGACTGAAAGGGTGTTCAAACCCCCACAAGGACCGATTCATGCATTTTCATTGTGCAGTTTAGAAAGACACTTAAGGCTATTACGTACATGGGGACTGAACCTGTAAGCGTGCATGTCGCTTTGGATAAAATTAAGAATACCTCGCCGTTGACAGCTGTATTTGATTCGGTAATATTTATTTATTTAATATCATATCAGATATTGTGGTATCTTTACCACCCTATTGGAATAAAATCTAGCATTAGGGGGAGTTTAAAAATATTGATGATTTTCTCAAAATTCCTTTTAATGTCCTACAAGGCAATTTTAAAGGGAAATTATAATTCCCTCATCATTTACTCACCCTCATGCCATCCCAGATGTGTATGACTTACTTTCTTCTGCTGAACACAAACGAAGATTTTTAGAAGAATATTTCAGCTCTGTAGGTCCATACAATGCAAGTGAATGGTGGCCAGAACTTTGAAGCGCCAAAAAGCACATAAAGACGGCATAAAAGTAATCCATATGACGCCAGTGTTTAAATCCATGTCTTTAGAAGGGATATGATAGGTGTGGGTGAGAAACAGATCAATATTTAAGTCCTTTCGTTACTATAAATTCTTCTCCGAGCCCAGTTGGTGCCGATATGCATGAGGAAGAATAATGTGAAAGTGAAAGTAGAGATTTACAGTGAAAAATAACTTAAATATTGATCTGTTTCTAACCCACAGCTATCATATCACTTCTAAAGACATGGATTTAACCACTAGTCATATGGATTACTTTCAAGCTGCCTTTATGTGCTTTTGGAGCTTCAAAGTTCTAGCCACCATTCACTTGCATTGTATGGACCTACAGAGCTCAAATATTCTTCTAAAAATCTTAAAACAATTCCTGTAACCTTTTGGGACTGATAATACCCATAAAGTAATTTAACAAATTATATATAATATAGAAAATAAGTTACATAGGATATCTGTACCTATATGTATTATTTTTTAATATATATGCCAAAATTATAGGCTATTCATGTATGGCCACGCATTTGTTTTGCGCAACAGAATTACGGTATATATTTCTAAACGCATTTCATACGAACGCAACTTGGCCTCGAACGTCGCCGTTCTACGCAGCTTTATTGATTACACGCGGCGCGTTCTAGAACTGTTTTGTTGCGCGTGTTTTTTTAGGGGCCGTTCAAACAGAACGCGCTGTTTTGCTCTTTAAAAAAAAAACTAGACGCAACGCAACGAACATAAAAGTACGCAGGTGTCTCAAAACGCGTTTTAGAAGGCTGACGTAATTTTTAACTTAAGCGAGAAGGGGCGCAAGGCTCAAGTTTAAATAAAAAACGTTGAAAAACAGCGCGGACGGACATAGAACGTATTCGGTGTGAACGCCCCCTCATAAGAAACTCACCGCTGTCTCCTCCTCGCTCAGCCCGCACTCCGCCGCGATCAGCATCAGCGTTGTTTCGTCGGGATGTTTGCTGACCTTGGTGAAATTCTCCTCCAGAACTTTAATCTGATCCTCCGCTAAATGCATCCCAAACATCGCCATCGCGTTTCCATTCGCTGTCATGTTTCAACCTCAGATATATCAGATGAATCCGAGTCACAATGTCCCATGCAAATAAAGTCCAAAGTCTTTACAAACACCCGTCTCCGCGAGTAAATGCTGCTGAAAATGGAAAAGAGAAACGTCAGCGCGAGACCCACACACTTCAGGCCACTGATGTGCGTGAAACTGCACCAACAGAGAAAGTTCAACAACAGTGAACGCCCCTTTTCTACAGACAATTTAACTGACAGCCCTCCCGGCAGTATCTTTAAAGGCAAACACCACATGTGAACTGTACCTGCTGCGATGATGTGAAACGCCTACTGCCCAGTCTCTGATCACTCTAACCATTATGTAATGCCCCCTAGATGACGTCACGTGGGGCTGAAGTGTGTCAGACACGGTTCATGCAGTGTTTGTTTGTCTGCGCAGCAGGTGTACCTTTGAAAGATGACGTTATTAAACCACATCAGAATATTCTACTGTACATAAGCTTAATTGACAGCATTTGTGGCATGATGTTGATTACCACAAAAAAAAATTTTGACTCGTACCTGCTTTTAAAAAAGCAAAAATGGAGTTTACGGTGAGGCACTTACAATGGAAGTGAATGGGGCCAATGTTTTGAGGGTTTCTAGGCAGAAATGTGAAGCTTATCATTTTATAAAAGCACTTGCATGAATTCTTCTGTTAAAACTTAGTCAAATTTAAAAAAAAGTAACCGAGAGAAACGTTGGGTCTGCTGCGAAACGGGCAGAATGGGCCACGATAAGTTAAATGAGCTGCCGCGTCATGCGGAACGAACCACAAAACGGTGCCGCGATATGTGGAAAAGGACAGCGACCCCCCCCCCCCCCCCCCCCCCCTGACCATTTGCTGTGTAAAATCCCGGGTCGATTTCTCGTCCCAGTCCAGCCCTGACATGAGAGCAACAGTTCACGCAGCGCCCATGTAACATTGGGGCGTTCAAGTGAAAAAATCGTTTTGTTTATCTAAAAACAGGCCCACCACAGTGATAGTGACAACAGATCACAACACAACTGCACACAAAACAGAGAACAGAAGTGAAGAGTTTGTAGTCAAAGAATTGATGCGTTTCTATGCCCAGCCTTATTTATTTTGAGTACTCAGAAATCAAACATAGAATTTTTTCTAAATAATAAGGCTGGGCATAGAAATGCATCAATTCTTCTTCTTCTTTCAACTCTTCAGACATGTTTAGTAAGTTCTGTTCTCCATTTTGTGAGCAGTTGTGTTGTGCTCTGTTGTCACTATCACTGTAGAGGACCTGTTTTTAGATAAACAAAACGTGTTTTCTCTTGAACGCCCCAATGTCACGAGTGTGCTGCGTGAACTGTTGCTCTCGTGTCCTATCACGAACGTGCACAAGATCAACGGTCAGTGAAAATTTTCACTAATTAATTCATTCGATTTCTGTTTGTTTCTCGCCAAATCTTATCGTATTTATTAGACTTCTGAATTATACATTTGTGTGCTTTTGAAGCTTGAAGAGGTGGTCACCATCTTTTCTCCCATCCCAGGTGCTTAATTCGGACTCAACCGAAATTCCATGGAATGTTTTAACAGAGCTGTTGATTGTGTTTGAACACATTTCCTCCATCACAGCGTTTACAGTCAGTTGTGGGAACGCTCCACTTTACAGCTCTTGTCTTGTATTTGTTCATGCCATGGATTGTGAAGCTTTGCAAGAATGTTGAATGGTGAGTTTTAAATACAGACACATCGCTCTGTCATGTGAACTTACATGTGTGCCAGAGTTAAAGGAAGCCTGCAGGCTCTTTTTGACTGGAGAGTTAAAGGGAATGGGAGGTTTTGGGGGAGCAGCGGTAAAAGATGGCTGTTTGTTGGACATCGGAGGAAGAGAGGAAGTTGGGGGGTTATACAAAATATGGAATTGTGGTTTATCTCAAGAATTTGTTATATGAAACATAATGTACAGCCAGGTGTCCTAAGCAACCAAACTGGCCCGGTTGCTAGGATGGGTAGAGTCACATGGGGTAACCTCCTTGTGGTCGCTGTAATGTGGTTCTCGCTTTCGGTGGGGCGCGTGGTGAGTCGTGCGTGGATGCCGCGGAGAATAGCATGAAGGCCCGGCTAGCTCGGTCGGTGGAGCATTAGACTCTTAATCTCAGGGTCGTGGGATTGAGCCGATGTTGGGCATGACTATTAGCTGTTGTCACAGGTATGTGGGACTAGAGCAAATGTTTTGGGGCGTCTGTGGCTCAGGTGGTAGAGCGGGTCGGCCGCTAATCGCAGGGTTGAGGGTTTGATTCCCGGCCCACATGACTCCACATGCCGAAGTGTCCATGGGCAAGACACTGAACCCAAAGTTGCTCCCAATGGCAGGCTAGTGCCTTACATGGCAGCTCTGCATTGGTTGCATTGGTGTGTGAGTGAGTCACAGTATAAAGCGCTTTGAATACCGAATACTTTTTAACCTTATATATGAATATATAAGGTTAAAAAGGTGCTATATAAGTGCAGACCATTTACCATGAAGCCTTCACACACGATATGTCTCTCCGGTAAATCGCTCAACATGCCACGTGCCTTGCGCCCCATCTGCCGGCAGATCATTCCCGCCTTCCTCGACCTTGGGGGAGACAGGAGGGGAAAACAAAAACCCAAAACAAAATAGGCGATGGAAAGGCCAAGACGGAGCGACAGGGTGAGAGAGAGAGGAGAGAGAGAAAAAAGCTCACTCACCGGTTCTCTGATGCGCCGTCACATGGTCGTCGATCACTCCTCCACCCTCTCAGGCGGACGACAGCCTCTCCTCTCCAGGCGGACCGGAGTCAACCTCCAAACTCTAGCGGACAGAACGCCTCTCCACATTTCTGGCACCACGTTGGGACACTCCTCCGCCCCTGGCAGTGAGTCCCAACCGTCCTCGCCTCGCGGACGGCGGCCGTTCCCTGCATCCGGGCAGTCGGGCTACTCTGTCCCCCAGCGGATGGCAGCGGCGCTCCCCTGGGTGGACGGCAGTGTCGAGGACTCTATGACGGGCATCCCTCCACCTTCCCAGGTTTTGGCACCTGTGTAAGGGGGTTTATATGGGCAAGGAGGATGCGTGAACTGGCTTAACTAACTAAAAAGACACACACAAACACATATGGCCAGCAGAACTATCGTCCTCGGCCACCTTTATCTCTCGCGTACCCCCACCAGGCTGATTGGGGACTGGGCGTACGCCCGTCCAGCCAGGCCCCGCCGTCCTCCGCTCTACAATATTAATGAAATAAGTGTCATGCGATATCTCACCGGCCTCTGTGACAGCTCTAGACTTTATAAACAGCAAACACAAAAAGCATCCGCGGGCCACGGACAATGACACCTTCTGCCTGTCAATCATTTTTCATGTTCTCATAGCGTTGAAGTTGCAGCAAATAATTGAGGCTTAATGCCATTTTTATGCCACGTTGTTCATAACAGTTGTCAGTTGAGGGCGCTGTTTTGCTGCTGTTGTTTTTGACAACATTAGCTTTAAAAAGTAAGAGCACACCTCTCCTCAACAAGCCACATAATTTGAGGTATCATGGAGAAGTTATATGCCACTTAGGGTTAGAGGTTCATTCAAATTAACCTTAAAGGGTTACTTCAGGATTTAGCATTAAGCTTTGTATCAGTAGAAAACCAGTATTATTTTCTAATTACCGAGCTCCCCCCCCTCATATCCCCCTGAGACGAGAGATTTATTTATTTTTAGTCTGGAAAAAATCCTCCGATGACGCAAAAATCGTCATTTTGCGTCATCGGAGGATTTTTGGTCCAGAGGCTTAAAACTACAGCCAGTATTCCGCATGTTTTCACCACGCCCATATGGGGCGGGATCTCACTCACAGAATGTGAAGATAGTGTCAGCCATCTTTCTGTAGAAGGTAAGAAAACAGGCTCTTGCTCTGTGTAGAAAGTTTGTATACAAGTAGACTAATCACGATGGCTGAAGGTAGTTTTGAAGTTGAAATGGCAGAAGGGGATTACGAAGATCTGTTGCGAGAATCTGATGCTCGCGCTACCTGTACGAGCCGCAATACAGCGATGAACAGAGGCTGGAGCAGCTGCTGTAGCAGGGGAGCAAAACTTGCTTGGCAGGCAGGAGGAAGAGAGTGTTAAATTATATTCAGACTCGAGTTGGGGCGGACTGGTGGTGTCGGTGCTCTTGCTGTGCGCCTATGGAAACAGATAGAGTGTCCTATTGCTGTCGCGAATTTCAGCGATGCCATTTTCTTCTGGACGAGATCGCTGAATCCGCCGATGAAACTGCACCGATAACATGAGCATGTATAACTGAGCACCCACGTTTTGTATCACACATGGACAGGGGAGTCCTGGAAACTTATTTTAGGATCCCGAAGATAAATTGGAAACGCCAGCCGAAGCCCGCAGGGACAAACGGACGGATTAGTGTAAAGTGAGTATTTTGTTTGTTTTTCTTTTTGTTACTAAGACGTCATGTGCAGAGTTTGGACACACGGAATTATAATGTTCTTCCCGCGTAGTCAGTCAATTTATCAACTAACTCACGATTTATAGAGTCACGATGTATAAAAGCAAGCCTAGTTGTATCATATTTTCAGATACTGCCGCCTGTAACCGGTAGGCGTGGTTTGGGAGTGGCCTCGTAAGGGCAGCAAAGCAAGTGCATTCTGGGAGTTGTTGTCTTTCAACCACATGTGTAAAAAATACATTTTCTGCCTTTTCTCAGTCTAGAATGCTTCAAATTCAAAAATAATTTCACATTTATACTATATAAATGACCAATTTTAAATACACATTCATCTTCCCAGAGGTGAAGTATCCCTTTAAGTATGAGCGATGGAAACAGTAATGCTTTCCTTAACTAGCACCATTAATGTTATGTTGATTGCTACCTTTTCGTCTTCATTTTCTCCTTTAGCCTTAACTGTTTTTGCCTTAGGAGAGGGTGTTGGGTGTTTGAATGACTCAAAGTTATAAAGGTGTGTATCCCAGTGCCCACACATGCTCCTGCAAGTACAAGCCCTTTATTTTGGTGCCGATCACATCCAGAGGGGCATGTTTTTCACCGACTGCACACCCTGTTTGATATAATGAGTTGAACGAACAGCCCAGTGCTAAAGGGTCTTGATGGCCAGAAAAATGACACTACTTGTGATATTATTAATGTCAGAAAATACCAGATGTATTACTCAGCACAGTGCAGGTCGTGAGATCATCTGCATTAAGGTGTTTACTGATTAAAAACAGTTCAATTGAACAGGGCAGGTCAGGGTGGAGAAGTCATGCATTTCAGATGCTTTACATGCTCGTTCTTACACCAATTATTCTTAAAATGTGTGTAGTCATGTAAATGCCAAAATAAACTGTTTGGGATGGGTAATTATAAATAATTGTGTTAACAAATGCTTTATTGTCAGAATATGATTTCATACCTTATAATCAGGAAAGCTTTCATTTGCTGATTGTTTTGAGCACAGAAATAAGTGCCAAATTTCCAAAATCTACAAACAGCCTTTTCAATGTATAATGCGCATTTATTGTTTCCAAATATGTCTGATTGGATTTTGAGCAAGTATAATTTAAAATGGGTGTTTATTTAATTTCAGCAATTTTATGAAGAAATAAATTGCTCACTGGCTTGTGACAGGGCGGAGGGCGGGACCGGGTCGTGATTATACACACCCGGTCCCGTAACAGGCTAATCAAGCCTCCGAGAGGGATAAAGGCCGATCGCAGAGGATGGTGCGGGAGAGAGAGATGTCCATGTTTACGGACATGTCCGTCATGTGTGTGTTTTGTCTTTTAAGTATTCATTAAAATATTATTTATGTTGTCAAGCCGGTTCTCGGCTCCTCCTTGACGGCTAACCCCCTGTTACATGGTTATATACAGTATAGTGTTTTATTGCTGATATAATTTCAGCCCTTGATTTGAGAATCGACATGGCCATTTATAAACATATATTGGTTGATCTCCAATTGTTAGAATTGAATTTATAGCCAATGGGCAAAGCCAGAAAATTACTTTTGGGTGTGCTTCAATAAAAATGGGAAATTTTGGGTTGCAAAGCACTAAACGACACGATTTAAAACATGCTAAAAAAACAAAAACACAAATCATATCACCTAAGAAAACAAGGCATATACACAAAACCACATGTACATTTTTTTAGCAAAAGGTGCTAGAGATCTTTCTATAAGAAAGAGTCTAACTTGAATTAGACATAATCTGAACATATTAGCCTACATAACTACTGGGCATGATTCTGAAATTGAGTTGGACTGCATAAACAATACAAACACAGAAGTGGAGAGAAAATAGACAAGGAGAAGTGGCAAGAGCTACAGCTAGCAGGAAAATGGTTGTGACACAAAACGTCCAAGAATAGCCTATATAAAAATGGAGATGTGGTTTTGTGTATATGCCTTGTTTCCTTGTTGTCTGATATGATTTTAGTTTTTTTAAGCATGTTATAAGTTGTGTAGTTTTCAATGAATTAAAGAAGCTTTTCAGTCATCTGTCTATCAAATAAAATGCTTGGGCTTGAGGTCGACCAAAAGTGGTTGCCGATACTGATAACTAAGGTGGTGAAAACGGCCGATAACCAATCAGTCAGCGGTCGTTTTTGAAAATGGATTTATTGAATGTTAAAACATTTTCTTAGTCTTTCCTTACTGGGACTGACATAGCGGATTCAAGAGTCTCTTGTCTCAGTCTCTGTCTTTCCAGCCAACCCTGCTGTTGAACACAACTGTGCACTGTGCAGCTCGGTGCAACTACAGTAACACCTTCCAAAATGGTCAGATGTCTAGGGGTAACCATCGATAATAAGCAACATTTCACAGATCACATCTCAAAGACTGCGAGATCATGTAGATTTACACTCTACAATATCAGGAAGATAAAACCTTTCCTCTCTGAACATGCCACACAACTGCTTGTTCAGTCACTTGTCATCTCTAGACTGGACTACTGTAACTCTCTCATTGCAGGCCTTCCTGCATGTGCAATCAGACCTCTGCAAATTACCCAGAATGCAGCAGCACGTCTGGTCTTTAATGAACCAAAGAGAGCACATGTTACACCACTCTTTGTCTCTCTCCACTGGCTGCCGGTTGATGCACGTATTAAATTCAAGGCTCTGATGCTGCATACAGAACAGACACTGGGTCTAATCCAACATACCTAAAAACATTTATGCAGATCTACACTCCCGTCAGAAGCCTGCAGTCGGATAAGGAACGTCACCTTGTTGTACCAACACAAAGAGGCACAAAAACACTTTCCCGGACTTTCGGCTTCATCATACCACGTTGGTGGAATGAACTTCCCAACTCCATCCATGAAGCTGACTCACTCTCTATCTTCAAAAAACAGCTAAAAACACGTCTTTCCCAAGAGCACTTAACCAGTCACTAAAAAAAACTATTATTGTTGCACTTTAATCTGTTTTTAATGCTATTCTGATGCTAGTGAAACTTTGTAGTATGGCACTTTTCATACCACTGTCTCCTTAAGATAATTTGCTTATGTTTGTCCTCTTTTGTAAGTCGCTTTGGATAAAAGCATCTGCCAAATGTAAGAGTCCAACATTAGTAAAATCCCCAATGTGGGTTTAATGTGCTACCTAAATCCCAATCATAATCTGAAAATATAGAAAAAGGGTTTGGTGCATTACGTGGGTGTTTTAACTATAAACATATCAACAAACTATCAGCAACTATCAGTGGTAATTTTTTCCGAAAACCAATAGTTCCAAAAAGCAGCTTTTGACACCGATTCATCTGTTACACCATATATCAGGCGACCTCTAGCCTTGGCAGGCATATGCATAATAATAATAATAGCTTAATAACGTGTGGTCTTCCCAATGATGCATCTTTACCTGGGTTTTGGGGGGACCTACATCATAAATCTAAGATGTCAGGTATTGAAATTGACTCATTGTGGTCCAAGGAGTCAAGCAAGTTCCCATTGCAGAGTTATTTCGCAATGAGTTTCCGTCAGGGCTGGACTGGTAACCTGGCATACCGGGCATTTTCCCGGTGGGTCGACGCACTTTCAGGGGCGGACTGGCCAATGGGAGAACCGAGCGGGCCGGTGGGCCAGCCGCGAAATGGGCCGAATGGGCCGCGATAAGCTAAAATGAGTCGCCACGTTATGCTGAACGGACCACAAAAACACAGCCGCGATGTGCAGAAAAGGACAGCGAACACCCCCCGCTCAACAACTTTTGGCTCAAACCCCCACCCCCCCTGCTCAACACCATTTAGGCCAGGTGCTATGTAAAATCCCAGGCCGATTTCTCTTCCCAGTCCAGCCCTGGTTTCCAAGTTAAAATACCTTCCTCATCAGTTCTGTGCCCTGAGGGTAGAGGGCAATTTTAGGTAATTTGACAAATTCCTCTATCTAATTGTCTTTAACTATAAAAACTCTTAAAGCTTTTGTTTTCTTCACCATACTTACACTTACAGGCAAATCACCGCGCTGATGACGTTTCTAGAGGAGTTGATTGACAACGATGCAGCCAGATCACACTTCCATTTATTTATTCGTGTGTTTTCTCAGTATCACAATTTGTTTTTATCTCCAATATTCTTGGTGGGCCTGTGTCTTTATTTGGGTGGGGCTGGCCCACCCGTGACCACCGTGGCACAAACAAAATGTGTGTAATTATCTGTAAATAATTAACAAAATATCAGGGGACATCAATTGTGTGCTCTGGTACTGTATGCATCTGTATTTGGACGTATGAACAGATTATTGCATTTTTTCTCCCTTCATAAAAGACACACTGTATATGGTCAGCATATCTACATTAATCAACAGGGACAAAGTTCATGCATTTAACAAGAATGAGTCACAAACTGCTTTTCACACTGTTTGAAATATGCGGTGACCCCTGATTACCAATGAAAAGTGAGATACAGAGAGAAAGAGAGGGAGACTAGAATGGCTCATTCGACAATAGTTTAGCTGATGACATGAAATCAGTGTCCTTTAAACCAGATTTGGACACTGAAAATGACATCATCATGTTACAGTAATGGTGCTGGTGACTACTTATGGTCACATTACAAATTATTGGAATATAATTGGATCTGATCTGGTGTGAGTAAAGTTTCCTGGAAATGTTTTGAGGTTGTGTGGTTGACTCGTAATAGCTGAACACTTCTGATGTCATGTTGTTGGCAGGGATACTTTTAATAAGTATTCCACTACAGATTACATGCTGTAAAATGTCATTTGTAACACATTTCGTTAGATTACTTAAGGTCAGTAACGTTATCTAAATACTTTGAATTGCTTCTTCGTCTAACAGATGCAAGTAAAAGCAAGAAATAGCATTTTAGCTTAGCTTAAAGCTAAAAGTTCGCATGGTAATTCACACAAGGGTAACTATTTTTGATGCTCCAAACTTCAAAACCCCACAGAGTGTCCACAATGACATCCTTTTCTTATTGTATGTGGATTCTGTTCATAGAATGAGGCAGAACGTATGTTATTTGTGTTTCTATATGATAATAAAGGCTACATCGGTTAGCATTTCTTGTAAAAATACCCTAATGGCATAAAAACATTGACAAGGCATGTAATCGTGTATTTATTGGATTATTTAACCATCAAAACATTTCTGTTTTTTGTTAAGTTGTAGAAACACGATGGATCTACTCTATTAAGCTCCAAACGGAACGTTCCTCTGTGACATCATATTCACTTTTTCATTCACAACAGTGTAAAAGTGAACGGAAGGCAGGACACGAGCCGGGGCTGGGTAGCTCAGCGAGTAAAGATGCTGGCTATCACACCTGGAGTCACGTGTTCGAATCCAGGGCGTGCTGAGTGACTCCAGCCAGGTCTCCTAAGCAACCAATATGCCCGGTTGCTAGGGAAGGTAGATTCATGTTGGGGTAACCTCCTCGTGGTCACTATAATGTGGTTCTCGCTCTCAGTGGGGCGTGTGGTGAGTTGTGCGTGGATGCCGCGGAGAATAGCGTGAGCCTCCGCACGTGCTATGTCTCCGTGGTAACGCACTCAACAAGATGCATGAAAAGATGCACGGATTTACGGTCTCAGACGCGGAGGGAACTGAGATTCGTCCTCCGCCACCCGGATTGAGGAGAGTCACTACGCCACCACGAGGACTTAGAGTGCATTGGGAATTGGGCTTTCCAAATTGGGGAGAAAAGGGGGATAAAATCAACGAGATAAAAAAAAAAAAAAAAAAGAAAAAAGGAAGGACTCAAGACACATCTAGAAATTAAAACATCTTAGAAACTTGGGGGTGGGATATTTTGACCTGGACCAGTAAGGAACCACCCAAAACATCCTATTGGCCGCATTTCAACATGCTGAAACCCACTCAGAACACCTTAGGCTGCAAGTTTAGCCCAGGCTAGCACCACTCATTTTCACTGGTAAATGTAAACATGTACAGTAGCTTTTATTTTACAATTTACTGTGCAAACTCAAATCAGCCCATTTTCAACACACCAGAGAGTCCCTGGACAGAACCAGGCATATATATATATACACTGGTGCTTGATATACTGGTGGAAGATTCGTGTAATGAGCAAAAAGATAGAAAGACTGGTAGACAGACGTGTGGACCAAACGGCACATGGCTGTTACATAACAACTCCATTGATCCACTGAAGACATCTGGAACTCACACCAAAACCAAAATCTGAAATTTTGTAGGCACACTGCCACTTTTTTAAATGAATTTTGTTTATTTTCTCCCCATTTTGGAACGCCCAATTCCCAATGCGCTCTAGGTCCTCGTGGTGGCGTAGTGACACGCCTCATTTCGGGTGGCGGAGGACGAATCTCAGTTGCCTCCGCGTCCGAGACCGTCAATCTACGCATCTTATCTCGTGGCATGTTGAGCGCGTTACCGCGGAGATGTAGCACGTGTGGAGGCTTCATGCTATTCTCCGTGGCATCCACACACAACTCACCACACGCCCCACTGAGAGCGAGAACCAATTATAGTGACCACGAGGAGGTTACCCCAACATGACTCTACCTTCCCTAGCAACCGGGCCAATTTGGTTGCTTAGGAGATCTGGCTGGAGTCACTCAGCATGACGTGCAAATAATAGTAACCAGTACAGGCTACACGTGAAATAAATGGATTTAATTGATTCAGTGTGTGTGTGTGTGTTTCCAATGTGCAGAAGGAGGTCTACAGGATATCATGATGTATGGAAGTCACTGTACTCATTCAATTAGAGGTCACCTCACATGTCTTGCTAATTTTCCTTTGCTAGTGTGTATGTTTGCGCATTATTTATAGAGTGCAAGAAATATGTGGCAGATGAATTCCAGAAATGTTCTGGTATAACTTTCATTATAATGTAAACAGAAAATGTAGAATGTAACGGTGATTCTCACGAAATATAGTCAAGCTATATATGGGTAAAAACAATCTCAAAATACAATTTTAAGTATAAATTATAAAATAATATAACAATTATTTTGGGGTGAACTAAATATAGCAGCAAATATTAAGTAAAGGAGTATTCAGGGTCCAATACAAGTTAAGCTCAATCGACAGCATGTGTGGCATAATGTTGATTACATAAAAAAAAATAAGATTTAAAAAAAGAAATCAAAAATTTAGGTTACAGTGAGACACAACTAAAGTGAATGGGGACAATTTTTGGAGGGTTTAAAGGCAAAAATGTGCAGCTTATATTTTTATAAGCACCTTCATTAATTCTTCTGTTAAAACTTTGAGCTGTGAAGATGTTTTAATCATCGTTTTAGGGTTTGCTGACATCGTCATTGCAACTAACTAATGACGTCACTAGACATCGTTTCCATCTAATAGGCGAAAATTACTTGCTTCTGTCACACACAACGGCATCCTATCATGTTTACACACTCTGCCGATTGGTTAAGTTTAGATAAGGTGTTTGGGTAAGGGCATAATATTAATAAGTATGTACTTAACGCCTGGCGCGCGGAACTCGCGCTTACTTCCGCACTACACATCCGGGAATTTGCACGTGATGCAGTCGCACGAGTTTATACGAACAACATCGTGCGAGACCGTACGAAATAGCCAACTCATAAATTATATACGACTTTTCGTGAGATCGGGTTGATTTTATCATACTTTAAAATCTGTTCACACACATATTGTTTACTTGTAAAACAATGAGTATTTAAATGTTTACAGATTGGCCCCATTTACTACCATTGTATGTGCCTCAACCCAGAGATTTACTGTTTTTTTTTTTAAAGAAAAGGCAGGAAAAGTCAAAAACCCGGAATATTCCTTTAAGTAACTGGACTTAATGCTCTTGCTGTTAAGTAAATATTATTCATGATTGTTTGTTATCTTTACAATGTGTTATCATGTATCAATCCTAAAGTATAAAACTGTGTCATATATCGCTAATTTGAGTCAATTTCATATTTCACTTGCTAGTCATTTTTGTCATAGCGTATTAGCATGGATTAGTATGGATGTTTGAAAATCAGGATTTTATTAACCCATTAGTTGTCATTAGGAAGTTCAGCCTTTTATTATTAAAAATGATTGTTGGAAATAACATGATTTAATGATTAAAAAAGATAAATATTTAAACAAAGGGGTCATTTTTTGAAAGTGGATATCATGAAATGTTTTAAACAGTAAATGCATTTTTTTCCCATGGGTTATTACAAAATAAATGCATGGGTACATTTTAATTATTACCTAATTGTTTAATGATTCAATTATTTACTAATAAATTGGTATACATTTACTTAATGTTTAAATTAATTATTTATTGATTTGTTTAATTGTTTGATTACTTTGTATACATTGGTCATCGATATATTAGTAGCATTTGGTGTATGGATTTATTTATTTTTAGGGTGATTTTGTATTAACGATATAAGGAAAAAGGGCTTAACTGTCAGGAAAGTAATATCTCAATATAAAAAAATAGACTATATTTCTGCTTATAAAAAATGCCACATTTATCTTTTGATTTCGGGGTGATACGAGGAATATTATATTATGATATTTACCCAGATGAAACGTGTTTTTACAAAGTAGTTGGAATAAAAGCATAAAAAGCATAATAGCACAGTGGCAATCCCTTTACCATGTTTCAATCATTCTGTGTGCATATAATGATCCATAAACCAATACAAGACCGTAAAACTAACATAGATTAATGTAAACATTCGGTCTGCTCCTAAACAACGCCATCATGTGGGTTCAGAAGACTTACGGGTTTGGAACTACATGATGGCAAGTCAAAAATACTGACTTTTAAAATCGGCGAAAGGATGAACTGTCCCTTTAAATTGTAGGGAATCTAAATAACGTTTTTTCTCAGAAGCAGAACTGGTCTGGAATCTGCTCTAATGGATACTTTCATCTTATTATATTATCCAGAACACTCGCAACCTATCAGACTTGACCGCAGCACAGGCCATTTATTGACTGTTATCATAAACCACTGACTACTGACAATTATGTTTGTTTAAAGACACAGCTAATGTTTATGGATCCCTTAAGATGCAATCTGCCCATTGTGAGGAATACCGCAATCTTTCCTGCTCAACAAAACATATTGTGCTCAAGCAGGAAGTGCCCCTAGATTTCTGTGGCCAGCAGCTATATGCATAACCAGCAACAGCTTGTGTGTGTGTTGCATGTTTTGTTGAGCAAAGAGGAAAACAGCAGAACACAAAGGACAACAAGCTTATGAGATTATGCAAAATGTTGCACTGAATAAAACATTACGAAAGATCTTTGTAGATGAATGCACAAAACGAGAGAGGACAGAGAGGGGAAAACTTGGATTCTGAAAAGGGAAAATGTGGTCATTGATTTGGGCAAGAGGAAATGTATGACATCACTGCCATGAAATATCAGAAAGTTTAGTTGTTGAAAAGAGGCTACAGCAACAGCAGAAAGAACAGAAGTGTGCGTTTGATTGGCAGGCACCGGGTGAGGACGGCCCTTCCTACAGTACACCGATATATCGGTTTTACCGATTAATTAGTGCCGATAGTTGCTTCTGAGAACTATCGGTTATCGGCAAATATCGGCATCGATTTCTGCTGATAACCGATAATAGATCTTAAAAGCAACTATCGACACCAATTAATCGGTAAAACCGATATATCGGTCAGTTATTTAAAAATTTCCACATTTCAAAAATAGAGTCTCCGGTGTGTTTTGGGCTTGTTTATATATAAATGTCCCATGTTATGCAGCAAATTAGAATTTTTACTGGTTATTAAACCAAATAAATTATTTTGGACTTTTTGTCATAGTAAGGACAGAATAAATTGTTTTTTTTACATTATATAAATTTTAAAACTATCGGCCGATTAATTGGTTATATCTGCAAAATCCACTATCGGTCAACCTCTAATTCTAACAATCGGTAACTCGTTACAATACGGGTGCATTAATAAGCATTAATTCATGATTAACTAATGCACAGATAATACTGAGTTAATGTATGACTCGTGATTAACTAATGCACAGATAACACTGAGTTAATGTATGACTCGTGATTAACTAATGCACAGATAACACTGAGTTAATGTATGACTCGTGCTTAACTAATGCACAGATAACACTGAGTTAATGTATGACTCGTGCTTAACTAATGCCCAGATAACACTGAGTTAATGTATGACTCGTGCTTAACTAATGCACAGATAACACTGAGTTAATGTATGACTCGTGATTAACTAATGCACAGATAACACTGAGTTAATGTATGACTCGTGATTAACTAATGCCCAGATAATACTGAGTTAATGTATGACTCGTGATTAACTAATGCACAGATAACACTGAGTTAATGTATGACTCGTGCTTAACTAATGCACAGATAACACTGAGTTAATGTATGACTCGTGCTTAACTAATGCACAGATAATACTGAGTTAATGTATGACTCGTGATTAACTAATGCACAGATAATACTGAGTTAATGTACGACTCGTGATTAACTAATGCACAGATAATACTGAGTTAATGTACGACTCGTGCTTAACTAATGCACAGATAACACTGAGTTAATGTATGACTCGTGATTAACTAATGCACAGATAATACTGAGTTAATGTATGACTCGTGCTTAACTAATGCACAGATAACACTGAGTTAATGTATGACTCGTGATTAACTAATGCACAGATAACACTGAGTTAATGTATGACTCGTGATTAACTAATGCACAGATAATACTGAGTTAATGTATTACTCGTGATTAACTAATGCACAGATAATACTGAGTTAATGTATGACTCGTGATTAACTAATGCACAGATAACACTGAGTTAATGTATGACTCGTGCTTAACTAATGCACAGATAACACTGAGTTAATGTATGACTCGTGATTAACTAATGCACAGATAACACTGAGTTAATGTATGACTCGTGATTAACTAATGCACAGATAACACTGAGTTAATGTATGACTCGTGATTAACTAATGCACAGATAATACTGAGTTAATGTATGACTCGTGATTAACTAATGCACAGATAATACTGAGTTAATGTATGACTCGTGATTAACTAATGCCCAGATAATACTGAGTTAATGTATGACTCGTGATTAACTAATGCACAGATAACACTGAGTTAATGTATGACTCGTGATTAACTAATGCACAGATAAAACTGAGTTAATGTATGACTCGTGATTAACTAATGCACAGATAATACTGAGTTAATGTATGACTCGTGCTTAACTAATGCACAGATAATACTGAGTTAATGTATGACTCGTGATTAACTAATGCACAGATAATACTGAGTTAATGTATGACTCGTGATTAACTAATGCACAGATAATACTGAGTTAATGTATGACTCGTGATTAACTAATGCCCAGATAATACTGAGTTAATGTATGACTCGTGATTAACTAATGCACAGATAATACTGAGTTAATGTATGACTCGTGATTAACTAATGCACAGATAACACTGAGTTAATGTATGACTCGTGATTAACTAATGCACAGATAACACTGAGTTAATGTATGACTCGTGATTAACTAATGCCCAGATAACACTGAGTTAATGTATGACTCGTGATTAACTAATGCACAGATAACACTGAGTTAATGTATGACTCGTGATTAACTAATGCCCAGATAACACTGAGTTAATGTATGACTCGTGCTTAACTAATGCACAGATAACACTGAGTTAATGTATTACTCGTGATTAACTAATGCACAGATAACACTGAGTTAATGTATGACTCGTGATTAACTAATGCACAGATAATACTGAGTTAATGTATGACTCGTGCTTAACTAATGCACAGATAATACTGAGTTAATGTATGACTCGTGATTAACTAATGCACAGATAATACTGAGTTAATGTATGACTCGTGATTAACTAATGCACAGATAATACTGAGTTAATGTATGACTCGTGATTAACTAATGCACAGATAATACTGAGTTAATGTATGACTCGTGATTAACTAATGCACAGATAATACTGAGTTAATGTATGACTCGTGATTAACTAATGCACAGATAATACTGAGTTAATGTATGACTCGTGATTAACTAATGCACAGATAATACTGAGTTAATGTATGACTCGTGATTAACTAATGCACAGATAATACTGAGTTAATGTATGACTCGTGATTAACTAATGCACAGATAATACTGAGTTAATGTATGACTCGTGATTAACTAATGCACAGATAATACTGAGTTAATGTATGACTCGTGATTAACTAATGCACAGATAATACTGAGTTAATGTATGACTCGTGATTAACTAATGCACAGATAACACTGAGTTAATGTATGACTCGTGCTTAACTAATGCACAGATAACACTGAGTTAATGTATGACTCGTGATTAACTAATGCACAGATAATACTGAGTTAATGTATGACTCGTGATTAACTAATGCACAGATAATACTGAGTTAATGTATGACTCGTGATTAACTAATGCACAGATAATACTGAGTTAATGTATGACTCGTGCTTAACTAATGCACAGATAATACTGAGTTAATGTATGACTCGTGATTAACTAATGCACAGATAATACTGAGTTAATGTACGACTCGTGATTAACTAATGCACAGATAACACTGAGTTAATGTACGACTCATGATTAACTAATGCACAGATAATACTGAGTTAATGTATTACTCATGATTAACTAATGCACAGATAATACTGAGTTAATGTATGACTCGTGATTAACTAATGCACAGATAACACTGAGTTAATGTATGACTCGTGATTAACTAATGCACAGATAACACTGAGTTAATGTATGACTCATGATTAACTAATGCACAGATAATACTGAGTTAATGTATTACTCGTGATTAACTAATGCACAGATAATACTGAGTTAATGTATGACTCGTGCTTAACTAATGCCCAGATAATACTGAGTTAATGTATGACTCGTGCTTAACTAATGCACAGATAATACTGAGTTAATGTATTACTCGTGATTAACTAATGCACAGATAATACTGAGTTAATGTATGACTCGTGATTAACTAATGCACAGATAATACTGAGTTAATGTATGACTCGTGATTAACTAATGCCCAGATAATACTGAGTTAATGTATGACTCGTGCTTAACTAATGCCCAGATAATACTGAGTTAATGTATGACTCGTGCTTAACTAATGCCCAGATAATACTGAGTTAATGTATGACTCGTGCTTAACTAATGCCCAGATAATACTGAGTTAATGTATGACTCGTGATTAACTAATGCACAGATAATACTGAGTTAATGTATGACTCGTGATTAACTAATGCCCAGATAATACTGAGTTATTGTATGACTCGTGATTAACTAATGCCCAGATAATACTGAGTTAATGTATGACTCGTGATTAACTAATGCCCAGATAATACTGAGTTAATGTATGACTCGTGCTTAACTAATGCCCAGATAATACTGAGTTAATGTATGACTCGTGCTTAACTAATGCCCAGATAATACTGAGTTAATGTATTACTCATGATTAACTAATGCCCAGATAATACTGAGTTAATGTATGACTCGTGCTTAACTAATGCCCAGATAATACTGAGTTAATGTATTACTCATGATTAACTAATGCACAGATAATACTGAGTTAATGTATGACTCGTGCTTAACTAATGCACAGATAATACTGAGTTAATGTATGACTCGTGATTAACTAATGCACAGATAATACTGAGTTAATGTATGACTCGTGATTAACTAATGCCCAGATAACACTGAGTTAATGTATGACTCGTGATTAACTAATGCACAGATAATACTGAGTTAATGTATGACTCGTGATTAACTAATGCACAGATAATACTGAGTTAATGTATGACTCGTGCTTAACTAATGCCCAGATAATACTGAGTTAATGTATGAGTCGTGCTTAACTAATGCCCAGATAATACTGAGTTAATGTATTACTCATGATTAACTAATGCACAGATAATACTGAGTTAATGTATGACTCGTGCTTAACTAATGCACAGATAATACTGAGTTAATGTATGACTCGTGATTAACTAATGCACAGATAATACTGAGTTAATGTATGACTCGTGATTAACTAATGCACAGATAATACTGAGTTAATGTATGACTCGTGATTAACTAATGCACAGATAATACTGAGTTAATGTATGACTCGTGATTAACTAATGCACAGATAATACTGAGTTAATGTATGACTCATGATTAACTAATGCACAGATAATACTGAGTTAATGTATGACTCATGATTAACTAGCCATTAATTAATGATTACCACATCAGTAGCTAATGAAGAGTCTGTCTGATTAATATATTAAGTCATATATGAATTGCTATTAATTAAATGTGTAATCGTGGATTAATTCCATAACAACGTATTATATGAACTAATAGTGTTAATTAATGTGTGAATTACCACAATGAGCTGAAGACATGTATTTGAACTTCCACCCAATATGGGTGCACTAATATGCATTAATACATGCTTAATTACTGCATTATTACTGCAAATCATGTGTACATGTAATTAAGCATGTATTAATACATATTAGTGCACACGTATTGGGTGGAAGTACATGGCTTCAGTTAATTCACACATTAATTAACACTGTACTCCAAAAATATTGGATCACTAATTTCTGTAGTTTTTAACAATGATTCTTATGGAGACCGGAACCTGAAAACAGTCCTGCGGCAAGCAGGATCATCATGGCGCTGTCCAGTGGTAGGTCCGGAAAATGGTGGAGACCATCATTTAAAAGAATAGTTCACCCAATAATGAAAATTCATTGCATTTCTTCTTAAAGGTGAAATATGTAACTTCCAGGAATGCCATGAATGGAATTGGCGTGGTAAAGAAGATACTCAATATCCCCGTTAATAATAATTATAGGGGTGGTATGACTTTCTTCTTGCATTGAACTGTTCAAGATGATTAAGCTGGTCGCTTGATATGTTATTGAGATCTGGGGCAAAGGGGCATTTGAAAAAAGACAAGGCAGACATAAAGAGGCCGGTAACATGGCTGGAAGTGAAGCCACTGAACTTTTGATGCCTAATTCCCAATGCGCTCTAAGTCCTCATGGTGGCGTAGTGACTCGTCTCAATCCGGGTGGTTGAGGACGAATCTCAGTTGCCTCCGTGTCTGAGACCGTCAATCCACGCATCTTATCATGTGGCTTGTTGAGCGCGTTACCGCGGAGACCTAGTGCATGTGGAGGCTTCACGCTATTCTCCGCAGCATCCACGCACAACTCACCACACGCCCCACCGAGAGCAAGAACCACATTATAGCGACCACGAGGAGGTTACCCCATGTGACTCTACCCTCCCTAGCAACCGGGCCAATTTGGTTGCTATGGAGACCTGGCTGGAGTCACTCATCACACCCTGGATTCAAACTCATGACTCCAGGTTTGGTAGTCAGCATCAATACTCGCCGAGATACCCAGACACCTCGTCGAATGATTTTAGAAAGAAGCCAGTGGTATCACTGAACAGATATCCATAGTACAAGCGCACCGTACATTTGCGAGTCAAACCCCCAATGAGAGCGCACAACCAAGATCTATCATGCTCAGATTTATGACATGGAATATGAAACAAAAAGTGTTGGGGGCAACATCTCGCCATCGCCGTCTCTGGGCACGATCATGATCTCAAGCTCGATTACACTTCCTAGTGCTGGACCCATGAGCGGAGTGAAATCATGATCGCCAAGGAGACTGTTGATGTCAGGATGTACAGTGTAAAAGGAGTTACATTATGGTCTGTTCTCATCCAGAACCAATTAGATCACTTTGAACAAACCATTAACCAGATGTATGCAAAATAATAACAGTGATGCTAGACATAGCAATCGAGTAATCTGGACATCTTGAGTCGAAGTGGCCCAGTACTGCTGAGATGTTTTTAAGACAAAGATGAGGTGGTCAGAAGAGTACTTATAGTCTCTGGTGTGACTAATTATGGGATGCTTGACACAGAACAACGAACATGTTCTCAGTGTCCTCCCCCAGTAACACCAAACTACAGCGTTTTATTTTACTCTCTACATTGATGCTCTATTTTGAGAGGCTTATAAGACAGGAAACAAGTGTTTTCCTTTCACTCTCCTTTGATGCATATCTGTACAAAATAAGTGTCATTCCCACACCCTCCACATTCCCAAAATCCATTTCAGTCAGTGTTTTCTAACCATTTTTCCACAAGTACCCCCACGGCACCATCAGAGAGGCCGAAGTACCCCTTAAATCGCCACAAAACCAAAGAAGTGTTCCCAAGACTTTATCATTAAATATCGGTTACATTTCAGGTATATTTTAGTTATAATGTCAATTTTGCTTCTATATGAAATAAAGAGTCTCTAAGGATGTTAATTATAAACAGCACCTTTTGTCTTGGTCAATAATTGTCACATTTGAGCTTTTTAAAGTCAATAAATATTATATCTTGAAATTGCATATATCATATTGCATACATGTATTTCAATATATGTTTATATGCATAATTTGCACTATTTACATTGATATGTATGTAGAACAAGAGCTAAAACGGTACTGTCTCTTTAAGACTCCCGGCAGCAGTTCAGTGAGCGCACGCGCGGTTTATTTAGCACATCTGTGCTTCGCTTGATCATTAGAATAAATGTTTCTTTTTAGATGCTAATAGGAAGAGGAAATACACTGTAAAGAACAGAAAGGATATTAAATGAGACATTATTCACTGACAATAGGATTGCGTGGATCTTGTCTTTGGACACACATCGCACGGGATGAGTCAAACCAAACTTTTGCTCTCAACACGCAGTGAAAATGTCCCAGTGCCAAACTTTGCATATAGTAAAAGATCGATATTGGCATTGTTAAAATGAAGACCACGATTAATTGGTTTTTACTGATTTAAAGGGTTTAAATAAAGATATGTTGCAAATTAAAGAAAATGCACAGGCACATATACACGTTCTGTGTGAACGGGTCCTTACTCAAACCGTTTGTGTTATGGACAAGAATAACGCAACACTCACGTTTGCTACATTTTAAAGAAACACTGGTTAATTAATACTGAGCAAGAACATGATGCCATCAGTGTCCAAACATGAAGAAATTCAAACTCACCCAAAGCAAGAATTATCATTTCATTTTATTTAATAAGCTTGTCATAAATTATAGCACATTAAAATATTTTTATTGAACGTTACAAAGTGGCTTGATTTGTTCTCAAAAAAACAATGAGCTGTCAATGAGGAACGTCGTCGCAGCTTCATGAATCCGTTTCAAGAAGCTGAGGATCAGGAAAGGGAAGTTTGAGCAGCCACTGTTGAGTCATAACGTCGGACGAAAACAGATGAACAATCACGACAGACACGGTTTCACAGTTCACGTTACAAAATCACGAGAGGAAAACAGGCAAGAGGAAAGAGAAGCAAAGTGAAAGGAAGTGGAAAAGAGGAAAGAAAAGACAAGGGAAAGAAGGGCAGATGAAAGACAAGGGAAGTGGAAAAGGAAGGAAAATAAGGGAAGAGGAAAAGGAAGGGTGGAAAGGGAAGAGGAAAATTAAAGGGAAAGCAAGGGAAAAAGGAAAGGGAAGTGAAAAAGGGGAAGGATAAATAAGGGAAAAGGGAGAAGAGGAAAATTAAAGGAAATGCAAGGAAAAAGGGAAAACGCAAGGAAAGAGAAGGGACGGAGAGAAGCAAAAGAAGGGAAAAGGGAGGGGAAGTGGAAAAGGGGAAGTATAAATAATGGAAAAGGAAGAGGGAAAGGGAAGAGGAAAATTAAAGGAAAAAAGGGGACGGGAAAGGAGAGAAGAAAAAGAAGGGGAAAGGAAAGAGGAGGGAAGTGAAAAAGGAAAGGAGAAAATAAAAATAAGGGAACAGGAATGGAAGTGGGGAAAAAGAAATAGGAAAATTTAAGGAAAAGCAAGGGAAAAAGGAAAGGGAAAAGAAAAGGCAAGTGAAAAAGGGGAAGGATAAATAGGGAAAATGAAGGGGGAATGGAAGAGGAAAATTAAAGGAAATACAAGGGAAAAGGGAAAGGGAAAACGCCAGGAAAGAGAAGGGACAGAGAGAAGCGGAAAAGGGGAAGTATAAATAATGGAAAAGGAAGGGGGAATGGGAAGAGGAAAATGAAAGGAAAAGTCAGGGAAAAAGGAGAGGCAAAGGGAAGGAGAGAAAGTGGAAGTGGAAAAAAGAAGGGAAAAGGGAAGGGAAGTGGAAGTGGAAGGAGGGGAGGATACAGTGAAACCCAGAACTAAAACAAGACAATCAAATAAAGAAAATAAAGATAAAAGTCGCACAGTGTCTCTGAGCAGATGTTGTGAAGTGATTGAGGTGTGATTGTATTAAAAAAACAAACAAACAAACAAACAAATAAATGCTCGACAAAAATGAGTAAAAATGAAACAATTAATGTCGTTAGCTCGACACCACAGTGGCTGGTTCCGGCGACCCACGGTGAATATGAAAGCTGGAAAAACAAACGGGAATGACTGAAAACAGCTTGTTTAACGTGTCTCTCTTGTGCAATCCGCTCGACTACATTTCTTCTTTGTCTCCTGCTCTTCATTTCCTTTTTTGCCATAATAGACCACATATAATTAATTTTTAACATCTTTTATTTTCAATAGTCTTAAATCACCCCCACTCCCTGCCCCCAAAGGAGTCAAAGGCAGTGATTGACCAGGGGGCGTGTCTCTGCGCCTCTGCGGTCCAATCAAAAAGCTCCCAGCTAAAGTTGAGCCGCGGAACAGAAGCTAGCCTTAAATCTAGGGCTGGATCTACTGGGTTTTCCGCCTTACTTCGACATCTGTTGCTGGACGTGAAGCAAAAACTCATAATAAGAGAAGGCAGATTCAGTTCGGTCTTCCACCAGGTGTTGAAAAAAACTGGTCTTGGCTGACGTGTCATCCCTAGAAAAAGAGAAAAGGAAAATAGAGAGGGAATAAATAGAAGAACGAAGCACTTATGTAAAGAAATGAATCGCTAACACCATTTCATGTTGACTCTAAAGGAAAATCAACAAAGATGGCTTAAAAACAAACATGAAACAGCATTCCCAACGTGTTTAAAGGAATATTTACAGTGAGACACTTGCAATGGAAGTAAATGGGGCCCGTCTGTACACGTTTCAAAAGTGTAGTCACGAGACGTAAATACGGGTGGTAACATGACTTTACATTTACATTGATGCATTTGGCAGACGCTTTTATCCAAAGTGACTTACAGAGCACTTATTACAGGGACAATCCCCCCGGAGCAACCTGGAGTTAAGTGCCTTACTCAAGGACACAATGGTGGTGGATGTGGGGATTGAACCAGCAACCTTCTGATTACCAGTTATGTGCTTTAGACCACTACGCCACCACTACTAATTTTAGTGTAATGTGGGGTTGACAGTGTAATGTCAACAAACCCTAAATTGATGATTTAAAAAACTTTACAGCTCATTCACAAGCTTCACGTTTCTGCCTTTAATCCCGCCCAAAATTGTCCCCATTCACTTCCATTGTGTCTCAATTTAACCTCGAGGGGGGGGGGGGGGGGGGTCTTTTTCTCCCCAATCTGGAATGCCCAATTCCCAATGTGCTCTAAGTCCTCGTGGTGGCGTAGTGACTCGCCTCAATCCAGGCGGCGGAGGACGAATCTCAGTTGCCTCCGCGTCTGAGACCGTCAATCCACGCATTTTATCATGTGGCTTGTTGAGCGCGTTACCGCGGAGACATAGTGTGTGTGGAGGCTTCACGCTATTCTCTGCGGCATCCACACACAACTCACCACGCGCCCCACTGAGAACGAGAACCACAAATTAAAGTGACCACGAGGAGGTTACCCCATGTGACTCTACCCTCCCTAGCAACCGGGCCAATTTGGTTGCTATGAAGACCTGGCTGGAGTACTCAGCACGCCCTGGATTCAAACTCACGACTCCAGCGGTGATAGTCAGCGTCAATACTCGCTGAGATACCCAGACCCAATTTTTGTTTTGTTTTTAAGGATGGACGAGTCGAAATTCATTTTTGTGGTAACCAACATTACGCCACAAATGCTGTTGATTGAGCTTCCTTTTAGTTCTGTAATGTCATACGTTTATAATAATGTAGGGTGGGACTTGATTTTATCCAGACTTGACTGGATCATGAAAAATAGTTTCCCTGCCAAATAGTTTGGACCTGAAAAGAAACAGTGCTTTCAAATAAAGTTACAACATTTTGATGAAAGATTAGAAAAACAAAACACACAATAAGTCTGATCTAATGTTGTCTCTAAATCACATTAAAGCCTAGAGAAATGTTAGTGAGCTCCTTAAAATACAGATTTCAAAACCATCAACCATTCTATAAAAAGCTCAGAGGAATGCATCGACTCCCACGACGAGAGGCGGCAGCCTGTGATAGTATAAAAACATACTATACTCCCTCAGGAACAATATGCTGAGCCGGAAGGAGAGATAAAGACAAATAAAGATGTACGTAAGCCTGAATTAGAAAGGTCAGAGAGAGCAGACATACTTGACCACATAGAAAGCAGGATGTAAGGTTCTTGACTCCAGCAGCCAAGAAATAAATGCTCGAGTTCTCTCCGAATATGTTGTTTGCAATTCCGGAATCTCTATCTGTGGAATAACAACAACAAAAACACAGCCGTTATTGTTACACTCCCAAACTCATCCGTTTTATGTCAGGAAGATGACAGTCACATAAATGTGTTGGGTTTGAGGCGTCTGGGATATTCTGAGGTTGTCCGCAGAGCACAGCGGTTTTGGAAAGTGGTTTGTGGTGTGAAATCGGAGTCAGGTATGTGAGGTTTGGATCTGGACAAATCCGGACCTTTTCAAGAAACGATGAAGGAGATGCTGAAGAATGTAATGCTTGTTTTTCATTTTGAAAGGCAAGTAAAACTAAAAGACACGATCCGGCTCACGTTCTATTGCTTATCAGAAGCAGCTTCTGCCTTTCATGAATCTGTCAATATTATAACAAGGTTAAAGAAAGACTTGTATGAGGTTTAAACTATATACACTAGCGGCCTAATGTTTGGAATAATGTACAGATTTGGCTCTTATGAAAAGAAATTGGTACTTTTATTCACCAAAGTGGCGTTCAACTGATCACAATGTATCGTCAGGACATTAATAACGTGAAAAATTACTATAACAATTAGAACATTTTTCTTAAACTACTTCAAGGTGTTAAAAAAATCCTCCACGTGCAGCAACGACAGCTTTGCAGATCCTTGTTATTCTAGCGGCCAGTTTGTCCAGATACTCAGGTGACCTTTCACCCCACACTTCCTGTAGCACTTGACCTTTCACCCCACACTTCCTGTAGCACTTGACCTTTCACCCCACACTTCCTGTAGCACTTGAACTTTCATCCCACACTTCCTGCAGCACTTGACCTTTCACCCCACACTTCCTGCAGCACTTGACCTTTCACCCCATACTTCCTGTAGCACTTGACCTTTCACCCCACACTTCCTGTAGGACTTGAACTTTCACCCCACACTTCCTGCAGCACTTGACCTTTCACCCCACACTTCCTGCAGCACTTGAACTTTCATCCCACACTTCCTGCAGCACTTGAACTTTCATCCCACACTTCCTGCAGCACTTGACCTTTCACCCCACACTTCCTGTAGCACTTGACCTTTCACCCCACACTTCCTGTAGCACTTGACCTTTCATCCCACACTTCCTGTAGCACTTGAACTTTCATCCCACACTTCCTGCAGCACTTGACCTTTCATCCCACACTTCCTGTAGCACTTGACCTTCACCCCACACTTCCTGTAGCACTTGAACTTTCATCCCACACTTCCTGTAGCACTTGACCTTCACCCCACACTTCCTGCAGCACTTGAACTTTCATCCCACACTTCCTGTAGCACTTGACCTTCACCCCACACTTCCTGCAGCACTTGACCTTTCATCCCACACTTCCTGCAGCACTTGAACTTTCATCCCACACTTCCTGCAGCACTTGACCTTTCACCCCACACTTCCTGTAGCACTTGACCTTTCACCCCACACTTCCTGTAGCACTTGCCATAGATGTGTCTGTCTTGTCGGGCACTTCTCAAACACCTTACAGTCTAACTGATCCCACAAAAGCTCAATGGGGTTCAGATCCGTAACACTCTTTTCCAATTATCTGTTGTCCAATGTCTGTGTTTCTTTGCCCACTCGAACCTTTTCTTTTTGTTTTTCTGTTTCAAATGTGGCTTTTTCTTTGCAATTCTTCCCATAAGTCCTCCTGAGTCTTCTCTTTACTGTTGTACATGAAACTGGTGTTGAGCGGGTAGAATTCAATGAAGCTGTCAGCGGAGGACATGTGAGGTGTCTATTTCCCAAACTAGAGACTCTGATGGACTTCTCCTCTTGTTTAGTTGCACATCTGGTCTTCCACATCTCTTTCTGTCCTTGTTAGAGACAGTTGTGCTTTGTCTTTGAAGACTGTAGTTACACCTTTGTATGAAATCTGCATACAAAGGTGATTTAAGCATTGTATCACCTTCATTCCTCAAAACAATGATTGACTGATGAGTTTCTAGAGAAATCTGTTTCTTTTTTGCCATTTTTGACCAGATATTGAGCTTAAGGCATGCCAGTCTATTGCATGCTGTGGCAACTCAAAAACAAACACAAAGACAACGTTCAGCTTCATTTAACAAACTAAACAGCTTTCAACTGTGTTTGATGTAATGGCAAGTGATTTTCTGGAGGATAAGGTGTTGGAGTGATGCTGCGGTCTAGATTTGATCAAAAATGACTTTTTCAAATAGTGATGGTGCTGTTTTACATCAGTAATGTCCTGACTACATATTGTGATCAGTTGAATGCCACTTTGGTGAATTAAAGTACCAATTTCCTTCCGAAACGGCAAAATCTGTACATTATTCCAAACTTTTAGCTGCCAGTGTATAGATGACTATAAAAATCTCAATATTGATCTCTACATAACTGAAAATAAAAATAAGAAGAAACAGAACTATTCCCATAAAATATAATGAAATGTGATGGGTCAAGCATGAAATTCTGGGAACACCACATTGTTTTTACAGCAAGTTTAAAAATTAATGTACTCTCTTGTTAAACATAATATACATTTTCACTGTTAATTATACAGCAAAAATTATACTTTACATCTAAATTGTATTTATTTTACCATAAAATGACACCTATAGTTTTGTTCAATTTATTATAATTTTTTTACCGTATATTTTAAAGTAACCGTCCGTTGGCCAATGCACGTTTTTATACTGTAGCATTTCTACAGTCTTCTACCGTTAAACATTGTAGTCATGCAGATCCAAAATGTCTAATGCATGAAGTAACAATCGAGTTAAAATAATGAAAGTTTACCACAGTTTGTTCATAAATGCACACAAGAATGATATTTCATAATTTTCATTCATATGCACCAACACACACTGACACAGTAATAAAAGCAATATTTATCTACATATATTTTTACTTAACTTTGGTGAATGTACAGGGCGTTCAAAAACTACAACTTCACTCAGTTTCTTATTATAATACTAAATTATTAATGTTGTTTTAAGGATTAGATGTTTCTAAGTGCTGCATTACAAAGTTTTAATTGCATCAGAATAATAGTATCCATGACAGATTAGAGTGCAACAAGAATAATATATATATATATACGTCTGTTAATCGGCCAAGCAAACACCGTTATCGATAAAATCGCAAAACGCCCAAATATCGGCCGATTAATCGACCCGGCTATTCAAAATCACTGTGAAATTCACAATATTGCTTCATTTAATATCGCCAGCAAAACTATTGTGATTATATTGTGAATATTCAATGCATCACCAAGTCCTAGTGTGTATGCAAGAGAAGAACTATTTTTACAAACAACAATCTTCCGCTTCATAAAGGGCCACATTTGACTTCCGTTAAACGTGAAGGGAGAAATGTTAAAAAAAATGTACCGGCTGCTCTTTATATATAGTGAATAGCGACTTGGACTGAATAATCCAAACAACTTAAAACATCATATTCCAAAGCATCTGGAAACTGGAAACAACGTTGCTGATGTCGAACATGACACAAAATGTACAGTAAACATCCACACACACACACTTACCATGTTGGACGGTATGGATGCGTAATTGGGGCAGCCCAGCACGTCACGTACAAACATCTCATTACAGCATTTTCCCACCCACAAATACATCACCTAGGGCAAAGGTCAAAGGTCAAAGTATAACGTTCCAACTGATTAAACGGCAGTTCAACATGTCAAGCCTTCAGTAATGAGTTAAGTAAAGAATAGTGCCAATGTTGCCACAGATTAGAGGATTTTTTACGATCATTCGCCGTTTTTGTCGTGTTGTACTTACGCTGCCACAGTCCATGAGGTACGCGCCCTCTCTAGTGAGGTTCTCTGAAGACAGATGCAGTAAGGGAGGCTGAGGAATCACACTGTCGTTCAGGTGCAGCGCCCCCTAACGTAAAGACAACACATTTGACCACTTTTCAGCCTTGGGCGAGTTTTACAAAACCGGAAAATTGTCAATTGATTAACTACAAATGTATATATATATTTAAAGCAAGTGTGTGTGTGTGTGCTATGTATGTATTGCATACTAATAGCACTTTAAAGCATGTAACCTGTTCGGTCATGTTGTCGATTCTGTAGAGGTCTGGATGAACGATACGCATGATCTGTTGAAGAGGCTGACACTTGAACTCACACATGGCAAACACGCGCTCGTCCAGACGGGTGCTCGTACCGGTACGAAGTGCTTTCTGAAAGACCAAACACAGAATCGCTCTCAAATCAAACTAGACATCACATAACAGCATCAGCACTTTCAATAAACATCTAAAAACAAGGCAAACATACATATGGATCACACTGTATGTTAATGTTAAATATCCCTGACATTAACAAATCTCTTGTCATGCTCTCTTTTCTGCATATATTGAGCTTTTGTCCTTTTTATATTCTTAAAAACACTAATTCTGCATTGCTAATATTCCTAATGTAAATTTGCAGTGTTCAGATTGTATAGTTTGTATCTTTCAGCTCTGAACAGTACACTGGAGATATAATGTTAAATACTGTGATACAGAAAGCATTAATGCAAGTTGTTCTGTGATGTTGTGCTCAGGATCTGAAGAAAACAAGGACTGAAGGAAAGATGTTTATCACTTTGAATGTTATGTGATTAGTAACTGCACTTCTGTATGTGTGTATAGCACCCTCACCTGTTTGAGCAGAGCCAGTACATACAGAGGGAAGAGACGCAGGGCAGCAGGTGCGATCAGACCCGAGGGCTGAATGTTTGAGCCGTTAGCACGATACGCTGTTAAACAATCCACTACAGCGTTGACTAAAGCGTCTCTCGCATCAGACAGACTGGAGGAGATGGAGCGGTCGATTGCTAAAGAGAGAGAGCGAGAGATAACTTTTGTTTAGTAACACAAGTTATAGGCAGTTAATGATCAGTTCTGTACTTTATGGACACAAAACATATACATTAACCCTTAAAGGCATGGTTATTTTCCCAAGCAATCTTACATAATCGGGTCTTTAGAGACACGAGACTTATATCTATCAAAAAGTGGATGTACAAAATGCCCAGCTAGTGACATATTTTCAAAAAAGACAATTAAAATACATTTTTGATATATTATGTTGTTTTATTTTTCATAAATCAAAGAGATAATGCTACAAATCAAATAAAGTATATAATACAATATAACATAATAAAAATACTAGAAAACTTCTGTTCAATATATTAACATGTTATAAATAAGATATAATATAATATAATAAAAATACTGGAACACTTCTGTTCAATATATTAACATGTTATAAATATGATATAACATAATATAATAAAAATACTGGAACACGTCTGTTCAATATATTAACGTTATAAATAATATATAATATAATAAAAATACTGGAACACGTCTGTTCAATATATTAACATGTTATAAATATGATATAACATAATATAATAAAAATACTGGAACACGTCTGTTCAATATATTAACATGTTATAAATATGATATAACATAATATAATAAAAATACTGGAACACTTCTGCTCAATATATTAACATGTTATAAATATGATATAACATAATATAATAAAAATACTGGAACACGTCTGTTCAATATATTAACATGTTATAAATATGATATAACATAATATAATAAAAATACTGGAACACTTCTGCTCAATATATTAACATGTTATAAATATGATATAACATAATATAATAAAAATACTGGAACACTTCTGTGCAATATATTAACATGTTATAAATATGATATAATATAATATAATAAAAATACTGGAACACGTCTGTTCAATATATTAACATGTTATAAATATGATATAACATAATATAATAAAAATACTGGAACACTTCTGCTCAATATATTAACATGTTATAAATATGATATAACATAATATTATAAAAATACTGGAACACTTCTGCGCAATATATTAACATGTTATAAATATGATATAACATAATATTATAAAAATACTGGAACACTTCTGTGCAATATATTAACATGTTATAAATATGATATAACATAATATAATAAAAATACTGGAACACTTCTGTTCAATATATTAACATGTTATAAATATGATATAACATAATATAATAAAAATACTGGAACACTTCTGTTCAATATATTAACATGTTATAAATATGATATAACATAATATAATAAAAATACTGGAACACTTCTGTTCAATATATTAACATGTTATAAATATGATATAACATAATATAATAAAAATACTGGAACACGTCTGTTCAATATATTAACATGTTATAAATATGATATAACATAATATAATAAAAATACTGGAACACTTCTGTGCAATATATTAACATGTTATAAATATGATATAACATAATATAATAAAAATACTGGAACACTTCTGTTCAATATATTAACATGTTATAAATATGATATAATATAATATAATAAAAATACTGGAACACTTCTGTTCAATATATTAACATGTTATAAATATGATATAACATAATATAATAAAAATACTGGAACACGTCTGTTCAATATATTAACATGTTATAAATATGATATAACATAATATAATAAAAATACTGGAACACTTCTGTGCAATATATTAACATGTTATAAATATGATATAATATAATATAATAAAAATACTGGAACACTTCTGTTCAATATATTAACATGTTATAAATATGATATAACATAATATAATAAAAATACTGGAACACTTCTGTTCAATATATTAACATGTTATAAATATGATATAACATAATATAATAAAAATACTGGAACACTTCTGTGCAATATATTAACATGTTATAAATATGATATAACATAATATAATAAAAATACTGGAACACGTCTGTTCAATATATTAACATGTTATAAATATGATATAACATAATATAATAAAAATACTGGAACACTTCTGTGCAATATATTAACATGTTATAAATAAGACAATATACTATAACAATATGTACAGTTTATTAATATTATATAATAATATGATATAATATGCTGGAACACTGTGTGCAGTATATTGACATACTGTGAAATTCATAGTTTCAGAAGCACACCCTCCAGTGCATTATTGCCCAAGTACACGGCACTAAATAAAAAATAAAAACATCAAGGTGTGTGTGTGTGTGTGTTGTACTCACCCATGTTGGCCAGCAGGCACGAGATGGCCTGTATATCAGCTCCAGCAAACACATCACTCAACTGACTGACCACTGGCAGACAAAGAGTGTGCACTCGTATTCGACGTTTACCTGTCAATCATGAATACACACGAATCAGAAACCCTCCTTTAGTTGGCTGACCCCTCCCATAAACTCTGTTGTGCCACATATTTGAAATGTAGACCCACTTAAAAAAAAGGAGTAAAAATAAATAAATAACAATAACGTTGAATTTAGAGGTTCATCAAACTACCAGTAGATCTGACACACTCTTGTTTACCTTTGCTTGATGTGTAAAGTAGAGCGGCTTGAAAACAAGCGAGCGACGTATCCGCTAAACTCTCCTCGATGGACATCTGCACGGCGAAACCAGTGTCTGGGTTCACATTCGCCAGCGACAGCAAATCAGTGGAGCGCACAAAGAAGTTGCCGTGGAAAGTGTGGATGGACAAACCTGTCGACCAATCAGAGAAAGTTTCAGTTAGAGCAGCTTCTAAACTGTCCATGAATAAAATCCTGTTCCTTAAAGCAGCCTAGTTGTCCAATCTCTGAAGAGAGCCGTATATCTACAGATGCTGGTTAATGATAGTGTCAATCAGGGCTGAACTGGTAATCTGGCATACCGGGCATTTTCCCGGTGGGCCGACAGACTTTGGGGCC
>JAVLUX010000025.1:567500-602500 GCA_032164185.1 Moxostoma hubbsi
CACCGATCAACATTAAACACCTGCCTAATATCGTGTAGGTCCAAATCGTGCCGCCAAAACAGCGCATCTCAGAATAGCATTATGACAATTGTACAGAGTGGTTATCTGAGTTACTGTAGACTTTGTCAGTTCTAACCAGTCTGACCATTCTCTGTTGACCTCTCTCATCAACAAGGTGTTTCCATCCACAGAACTGCCGCTCACAGGATGGTTTTTGTTTATGGCACCATTCAGAGTAAATTCCAGAGACTGTTGTGTGTGAAAATCCCAGAAATACTCAAACCAGCCCGTCTGACACCAACAATCATGCCATGGTCCAAATCATGGAGATCAAACTTTTTCCCCATTCTGATGGTTGATGTGTACATTAACTGAAGCTCCTGACCTGTATCTGCATGATTTTATGCACTGCACTTCTGCCACATGATTGGCTGATTAGATAATCACATGGATGATTGTTGGTGTCAGACGGGCTGGTTTGAGTATTTCTGGGATTTTCATGCACAACAGTCTCTAGAATTTACTCAGAATGGGGCCAAAAACAAAAAACATCCCGTGAGGGACAGTTCTGTGGATGGAAACACCTTGTTGATGAGAGAGGTCAACAGAGAATGGCCAGACTGGTTCAAACTGACCAAGTCTACTGTAACTCGGATAACCGCTCTGTACAATTGTGGTGAGAAGAATGTCAGCTCAGAATGCTGTTCTGTTGTTGCATGAGGGGGACCTACACAATATCAGGCAGTGTAATTTTTCACATTTACATTCTGCATTAAAGGCGCTAAAACACACTATATGCGGCCAAAATTTGCATCAGTTACTCTCAGTTACTGTATTCAGACAGAGTTGAAAGTAGTTCACCAGTTCACCTACCTAGGCTCCTCTGACGCCAAGATCGACAAAGAAATAGACAACAGACTGGCCAAGTCAAACAGTACCTTTGGCAGAGTGTGGCACAATGCCAGTCTCAAGAGAGTTGCAAAGATCAGCGTCAACAGAGCTGTTATACCGACCGCCCTCCTATATGGAGCAGAATCCCGGGTCACCTACAACCGCCACCTCCGCCTGCTTGATGCTTCCATCAGTGCTGCCTCCGTACCATCCTAAACATCCACTGGAGTGACTTCGTTACTAACACTGAAGTCCTCAAACAAGCAGGGACCAGCAGCGTTGAGGCCAAACTGGCTAGCAATGCCACGATCATGGGTTCGATTCCCAGGGAGCACAGAAATTGATCAAATGTACAGTATATCTTGAATGCACTGTTAGTCACTTTGGATAAAAGCGTCTGCCAAATGCATAAATGTAAATGGAATCAGCGGTCAGTGTCAAAACTAGATGGAGAAGGAAGTCACACCCCCGATGACGTAGACCAATTGCAGTATGGTGTTCAGCAGCAGGTAAAGTTCATGCTTTCAAACCACCAAACAAACACAAAAACACATTTTTGGACAGATTTTGTTCGAAATCTTGTCCGTTCTTCGATTTCGCAAGAAGTAAATTGGGGCCTTTAAGCTTAACCATAAACAGGAACAATTTATTTTTACCCCCTGAAGTCCACTTAAGTTTGTCAAAGTTTCTGGCACCAACAGTCGTAATTTCATTGACCCTTACAATTAAATGGTCTGTTAGTGCTACTGTACCTTTAAGACTTCTATTTGCAGGGTTGTGGAGTAACGGAATACATGTAACGAGATTACAAATTTAACATTCTAAATATAAGTAACTGTATTCCACTACAGTTACAATTTAAATCATTGGTAATTAGAATACAGTTACATTCAAAAAGTATTTTATTTTTTTTTAGATTTTCTTCCAGTTTGGAATGTCCAATTCCCAATTTTGCTCCAAGTCCTCGTGGTGGCGTAGTGACTCGCCTCAATCCGGGTGCCGGAGGACGAATCCCAGGTGCCTCCGCCTCTGAGAATGGGTCAATCCACACATTTAATCACTTGACTCATTGAGCGCGTTACCACAGAGACATAGCGCGTGTGGAGGCCCACGCCACCCACCGCAGCATCTACGCACAACTCACCACGCACCCAACCAAGAGCGAACCACATTATAGTGACCACGAGGAGGTTACCCCATGTGACTCTACCCTCCCTAGCAACCGGGCCAATTTGGTTGCTTAGGAGATCTGGCTGGAGTCACTCAGCACACCCTGTATTCGAACTCGCGACTCCAGGCGTGGTAGTCAGCGTCTGACTCTTTGAGCTACACCCCCCCTCGCCCTCATTTATTTCTGATGTGTTACATTCATCCGAGCAGACAGAGAAGTAAGTTTGAAGTAAGTTTGGAGCAGAAGAAATATAAATAAACCTTGAGTAAATTAAATATGTATCAATGAATTTTCTGTGTGGACTGTGGAGTAACTTTACAGTAGTTTTACCTACTCTTTTCAAAGAAGCAAGAGAAGGTTGAGTCCTACCGTTAAATCTCTGAAGGGATGCAGCAGTAATCCGAGAGGCAGGCGAGCTTTATTTAACAGAGCTTGAGTCTGGGGAATGTTAGTGAGAGTACAGCGGAACGTGCTGGAAGGAAGAGAGAAAGAATGAAAGAGAAACTCATATCTTCATATGTGCACCTGTGGTGTTAAACCACAACCTTATGAAAACAAACAGACATGCATCATCTCTCTGTCTTACTCGGGGCTGCAGTTGACATTGCGGAGGTCATTGCTCAGGTTGGGCTCAGGTGGAGGTGTGCGTTTGGGTGGAAGGATGTTTCTCTCCTGGAGTAGATTCACAGGTCTCAAGGTTTCCACCTCTAGGTCAGGAACGCCGCTGAGACCACCCAACGCTGACGACAGCTCGGAGAGAGACGGGAACGGCTGCACGGACAAACAGGAAGGCAACGCGACCGACTTAAAAAAACTCACAAAAAAGACAAAGAAACATCACAAATTTGCACCATTATATGTACCTGTGTGTTCGGCTGGTATCCTGTTGGGTTGTAACCTCTGTGAGAGGAGTCTGGAAGGGGGGCGGGGATTTGTTGGTAAGCAGGATGCATGGTTGGGTAGTTGTAGCCGAAGGGGGGGGCCTGTTTGGGGGGCACGCCAGCTGGAGCCGATAGATCTGCTGTAGGAAGGAAAGATTAAAATACGGTAAGTGTCGACACATCTTGCATGTGTAGATCTGGCACTTTGAGGTCACATTGTGTGTTGTGTGGGTGTACCTGGGTAACTGCCGCCCTCCAGAGACTCATAACTGTTGGGAACCGGAGAAGCACTGCCTGTGGTGGTGGATGAGCTGTCTCCACCTGTGAGATTTTTTGTGAGATGAGGGAGTTGCTGTTTATGACTGGTTTCATATTTTTGCACTTTGACACTTTTGTGGACTTGGTGAACAAGTACACTACATTTGGGAACAAAATTAACTAAGGATAAAACATTTTGCTGGTGGAAATGGCACGACAGCTGTGGGGCAGTCATCATTTTTGGAACATTTTGAGAAAAAAAAATATATATAAATATTATAATAAATATTGAAATAGTTTATTTCTATCTCACTCTTTGTTTAGATTACCATAGTTTTAAAAAAAATGCAAAAATGAGCATTTTTATAATGGATTAATTAGTTAAATGTAAAATGGCTGGGTCTGGGACAAGGCTTAAACAGTAAACTCTATAAATAAAAGGCATTTGAAAAGTCCCAAAAATGAATGATGAAGGCCTGGAAAAAAAGTTTACAACTCTGTTTTAATGTGACCTTCATATAACAAAAACATTTTTTTTTTTTTAAACCTGATAGTTTTAATAAAAAATTAAAACATGAAATTGCCCCAAAAACTGCAGAAACACCCACGAATACCAAAACATCATTAAGAACGTTTGATAGAACCTGGGAAAAAAAAAAATATGGAATACAAAATATTCTTAAAATGTTTTTAGTTAGAAATTAAGAAGAAAATAATAGTTTATCAAATAAAATGTATTTTTTAATCCCAAAATCCCAATTTGGAAAGCCCAATTCCCACTATTTAGCAGGTCCTCGTGGTGGTGCGGTTACTCACCTCAATCCGGGTGATAGAGGACAAGTCTGAGTCACCTCCGCTTCTGAGACCATCAATCCGCGCATCTGATCACGTGACTCGTTGTGCATGACACCGTGGAGACTCACAGCATGTGGAGACTCATGCTACTCTCCACGATCCACACACAACTCACCACACGCCCCATTGAGAGAACCACTAATCACCACCACGAGGAGGTTACCCCATGTGACTCTACCCTCCCTAGCAACCGGGACAATTTGGTTACCCCATGTGACTCTACCCTCCCTAGCAACCGGGACAATTTGGTTACCCCATGTGACTCTACCCTCCCTAGCAACCAGGACAATTTGGTTACCCCATGTGAATCTACCCTCCCTAGCAACCGGGACAATTTGGTTACCCCATGTGACTCTACCCTCCCTAGCAACCGGGACAATTTGGTTACCCCATGTGACTCTACCTTCCCTAGCAACCGGGACAATTTGGTTGCTAAAGAGACCTGGCTGGAGTCACTCAGCACATCCTGGATTCAAACTCGTGACTCAAGGGGTGATAGTCAGCCTCAATACTCGCTGAGATACCCTTGAAATATTTCAGTGAATCCGGTCGACAGAGTGGTTCACAAGTATTTTTACATTTCTGTGAATTCAACAAACAAACTCACACCCTTTAAAAGAAAAAAAGAAACTCCCGACATCCTCCTGAGACGTGATTCACTTTCCGTTCATGTTGTGTTTGGCTTATAACTTGCATTGTGAAAAGTTCTTCAGTTCTTTTTGTTGCCAGAATTCCAAATAATCGAGTGTTCCGGAAAATAGCCAGAGACCTTATCGCAACTAAAAGGGACCACAGTGAGTCCATGTTTAAGGTCAGGGATAATGTGTGAAGTGTGTAAAGAAAACGGTGTGATTCCCTTCACTTTATAATCCACTTAAAGGGAGTTTGGTTCAAGTTCGGTTAAGGAAGACACAAGTGATTGAGTGCTTGAATCAGTAATACTGCAGTACAAAGCATCCTCTCAATGGAGAAGACTGAGTAATAAACCTCAGGAGAGCTTAACCTGACACTAATCACAGAGAGAGACTGTGATTGGCTAAGCTCCTGTTATCCCGAGTTCAATCTGTTCCATCACTGGATCAGCAGTCTGCACTAAAGAAATGAAACCACATTCTCTAAACGTTTAGCCCAGTTTATAACTGCAAATAATACAGGTCTGAATTAGAATATACAGTATCTGCACATATATATATATATATAAATATAAACAGCCACTGATCAGTATCGGCCAACATCAGTGATCAATAATTTAACCGATCGCATAAGCCGACTGCTCATGTCGCAGAACACGTGTGGCTCTTTTAAGACATCATCTGCACGGTCATGACATGAATATAACAAGTTTGTCTACTGTACTGTTAATGTGACGTTTCACACACAACGTGGTAAAGGGAAAACAGCACAAGCTGTGAAACGGTCCTTATTATTGTTCATAGCAGCAGCTTCTCAGTCTATACATATATATATATATACTGTAAATATACTGTAAATATACACCGATCAGCCACAACATTAAAACCACCTGCCTAATATTGTGCAGGTCCCTGTTGAGCCGCCAAAACAGCGCTAACCCGCATCTCAGAACAGCATTCTGAAATGATATTCATGTTTCATGTCTTTTAAGGACATTTACTGTTGAATTTAAGGAGCTGCCTTAATGTAAAAAGCACACTAAATCACAGCTGTGATTCATCAACTCCGGAGAGAGAAATGACCTGACAAAGGAGGTAGAACTTTTCCTTAGGGACCATCTGAAAGCCAAACCCCCTGATAACACACAGGGACTGTTATCAATACACTCCCACTCGCAGCGATGGAAGGTGCAGGAAACCCAGAGAAAGTCTGTAAAGAGGATGTAACCTCTGGAGTGTATGTGATGAATCAGTAACAGGGTTGGACATGACACATCCAAACTCCTGTGAGAAAAAATACTTCATAATGAAGAACTAAATATAAACCTGCCCATGACACCAACACTCATAGATCTTAAGAGGTTTCTCTAAAAGACACACACACACACGCACGCACGCGCGTGCACAGACGCATGCACACAGACGCACGCACGCACACACACACACACACACACACACACACACAGACACACGCGCACAGACACACGCGCACACACAGACACGCGCACACAGACACGCGCACACAGACACGCGCACACACAGACACGCGCACACACAGGCACGCGCACACACACAGGCACGCGCACACACACAGGCACGAGCACACACAGACAAACAAACACGCACAGACACACGCACGCACGCGCACAGATACGCACGCGCACGCACAAAGACACACACGCACAAAGACACACACACACACAAAGACACACACACACACAAAGACACACACACACACACACAAAGACACACACAAAGACACACACACACAGACAGACACACACAGACAGACACACACAGACAGACACACACACACAAAGACACACACACAAAGACACACACACACAGACAGACACACACAGACAGACACACACAGACAGACACACACACACAGACAGACACACACAGACAGACACACACAGACAGACACACACAGACAGACACACACACACAAAGACACAAAGACACACACACAAAGACACACACAAAGACACACACACACAGACAGACACACACAGACAGACACACACAGACAGACACACACACACAAAGACACACACACAAAGACACACACACACAGACAGACACACACAGACAGACACACACAGACAGACACACACAGACAGACACACACACACACACACACACACACACACACACACACAAAGACACACACACAGACACACACACACAAAGACACACACACACAAAGACACACACACACAAAGACACACCCTGTCCTGTGTTTAAAGACCTTGGTATAACGCAGGAGCTAAAACAGGGCTGCTAAAGGTCAAAGTAAACTTTACGTCTTTGATGTAAAATCACATTTATCTACATAACAAACAGTTCTTGCGTCCTAGTTAATGGCACGAGGAGTTCGGGGGAAGTAATGACACATTTCTCATTATTGCTAAAATCTGGTTCCGTGAGAAGTGTGTTTCTGGAATCGCCATTTCGCCGGTTTGAAATAAAAACACATTTGTAGTATTCGGGTCTGTGAAAGGAGAAACGAAAGGAAGAGAGGGATACAGAGGGGGACATACAGACCTTCAGGGCCAGTCTGTACAGGAAGTTTTAAGAGTTTACATGTAAAAAGGGGCATTTCAGGATAGTATGGGAATGTGTGTGATGCCGGTATGTTTGGAATGGCGCACTGCCATACAATTCATTCTATATTTGCAGTATGCAGCACACAGAACGCAAGTAGTGCACAGTATGCAAATCTGTATGCATGGATGACCTCCTGTATTTGCCAAAATTTGCTCTCTCTCGACTCATCAACTTTGATCAGACTGCCAAAATTGCAAAACACTTTATTTCCATAACTGGGCGGCATTTGCTGAATTAAACATGCATGTTATAAAGTCATGTGACAACTGTTGCATGTTGCAATACAGTTTAAAGTTTATAGTGGCATACTGCATAGTGTTTCACTTTTCTTAATGGCATTATACTACAAACTGTTTTACACATTTTTAAAGTATAACACTTATAGTAATAATAGTACGCAAGTATAAACACCAGAAGGAGACGCATTCAGTCTGCTAGAGATGAACGTAGTTTGATGTGAAAAGTGCAAATCAATCCCAGAACAACAGCAAAGGACCTTGTGAAGACGCTGGAAGAAACAGGTAGACGAGTATCTAGATCCACAGCAAAACTGTTTGGCCATCGTTATGTTTGGAGGATAAAGGGTGAGGCTTGCAAGCTGAAGAACACCATCCCAACAGTGAAGCATGGGGGTGCAGCATCATGTTGTGGGGGTGTTTGCTGCAGTTGGGACTGGTGCACTTCACAGAATAGATGCATCATGAGGAAGGAGAATTATGTGGATATATTGAAGCAACATCTCAACACATCAGACAGGAAGTTGAAGCTCAGTCGCAAATGAGTCTTCCAAATGGACAATGACCCCAAGTATACCTCAAGCTGTGGCAAAATGGCTTAAGGAGAGTAAAGTCAAGATATTGGAGCGGCCATCACACAGCCCTACCTCAATCTGATGAAACTCAAAAAGTGTGTGCGTGCAAGGAGGCCAACAAACCTGACTCAGTTACAGCAGTTCTGTCTGGAGGAATGGGCCAAAAGTACAGCAACTTATTGTGAGAAGCTTCTGGAAGACTCCCGAAAACATTCGACCCAATTAAACTATTAAAGGCAATGCTGCCAAATACTAACAAAGTGTATGTAAACTTCTGTCCCACTGGGAATGTGACGAAATAAATAAAAGCAGAAATAAATCATTGTCTCTACTATTAATCTGACATTTCACATTCTTAAAATAAAGCAGTGATCCTGACTGACATAAGACTGGGAACGTTTTCTACGATTAAATATCAGGAATTGTGAAAATCTGAGTTTAAGTGTATTTGGGTAATGCATACTGCAAAGTGTTTGAGGTATTAACAAAAATAATGTCATAATGCTGTTTCTCATATATAAAAAGTATACTGCATACCGTTTCACACTGTGTTAATCATTTGCAGTATATAATGCACAGTGTCCACGTGCACTACCATTCTGAACATAACCTATGTGTGTGTGTGTTGCAATATGTCAGGAAAGGTGAATACACGCTCAAGAATAGAAAAGGTTTGTGTGTGTGTGTGTGTGTGTGTGTGTGTGTTCAAGGGCACTTTATAGAGTTGAAGTGATTGATTAACTGGGATGAAGTAGAAAAATGCAGGAAGTTCTTCAGGAATGTAGGAAGTGTGTTTTCATTAATCATTTTTAATGAAGGGAGATGGAGGGATGGAAAAAGGTGGAAATCTGGAATGGAGAGATGAAGGAATGTCAAAGTGAGGAACGGAAGTGAGTGGAGGAATAAAAGCAAAAGCAGACCTGCTTCCTCATCCTCATCCTCTTCCTCATGGTCAGAACTGGATGAGGAGTGATCGTCTGCAGCCGAGCTAACAGCGTTATTCACCCTGTGGTCACCATACAGCAGCCCTGAAATACATCAACCATCGGAGAGAGAGAGAGAGAGAGAGAGAGAGAGAGAGAGAGAGAGAGAGAGAGAGAGAGAGAGAGAGAGAGAGAGAGAGAGAGAGAGAGAGAGAGAGATGTGTTTGAGTATAGGAAGAGAGAGGGGGATCAAAACTGGGGATCTGTGCTTTTTCTACCCAAATCGCACATGAGGAGGAAAAAATATGACCAAAACCCGAACAGCACAAAGCGAGAAAAAGAATATGCAAAGAAAGCTAAATGAAATGCTGTCCGAGTGAAAGGAATATGCCGAATAATATCAGTCGACATGGGAAATGAATGAAACGTTTAGCTAAAGTAAAGTATCGCAGCTCTATACTTTGAGAAGAGACAAAATAAATCTGAAATGACACCAAAAATAAAAAACAAAACAGATTTGAGAAAGACTGTGATCGATCTGAGCAGCAAGGTGAATCTCACGAAAACATGCCCATGTCGTGTTTCAACTCAAAATCTAAATAAAATAAATAAATAAATAAATAATGATATTTTTGCATATAGTAAATGAAAACGATTGCTTAATTGTCATAACAATAATGTCACATTGTGAAAAAATCTTAATGGTCCTAAAAATAGCTTAATTTTCTTTAAAGGAGAAATTTGGCACAGACCTTCAGACTGTTCTGGAATAGTGTGCCATGTCTTTTCTAACTGATCGGACTTACGGGTTTGGCACAGCAAATCAAGAATTTGAAAAATCCCACAGACTTACACTGACGGAATGTTCAAACGGGAAAACGGAATGCTCGTTAATTCAAACTGAAATTGTCAAAAATTCAAATGTAAACAAACCCACAAAAGGCCGTTAATCGGCATTACATTGCACTCTCTCAAACTTCAAAATGTAAAAAAGTAGTTTAAACTTTCAAAGCCATCATTACAGTGTCTTGACCAACTTTAAATGTCTAGTTTCTTGTGTTCTTTTGGTTTTGCTGTGAAATATGACACATTCATGTTCTTTTTCGGTTTTGTGAGATTCACCACACACACAAGCGCCAAGTCATCGGCAGAAATGAAATGCCAACTACATGGCATTTGATGAAGGTACTGAAAGTGGATCATTCGTACCTGGATGGTGTCGTGGTGAGGAATGCACAGAGGTGCCGGGGGTTCCCGAGGGTGCTCTCTCTCTATCGTGGGCCTCTGAGCTGGGAGGCGCCCCGGCATAATGATGGCTCATGGGACTGTGAAGGTTTTGGTTATAGTGTTGCTGAACTAAAAATACATTATAAAGAAAATCAATATCAGTCTCTTACAATGTTTCTACTAGGGCTATGCTGATACCATCAGATATCAATAAATCACAATAACAACTTTTTTTTTTACTTAAGATCCTCGTTTTGATATTTTGTATTTATGTGTGCATTAAAGGAATGTTCCGGGTTCAAGACAAGTTAAGCTCAATCAACAGCGTTTGTGGCATCATGCCAATAACCAAAAAAAGCCATTTCAACTTGAAACTCGTTTATTTAACAAAACTCAAAATCTCAGTTACAGTGAGGCACTTACAATGGAAGTGAATGGGGGCCAATCCAGAACATTAAAATACAAATTGTTTCAAATGTATGGCCACGATACATAAACAATGTGTATTTTAACATGACTCTAGTCACCAACAATCATGCCATGGTCCAAATCACTGAGATAAAAATTTTTCCCCATTATGATGGTTGATGTGAACATTACCTGAAGCTCCTGACCCACATGATTTTATACACTGCACTTCTGCCACACCATTGGCTGATTAGATAATTAGATAATCACATGGATGATTATTGGTGTCAGACGGGCTGGTTTGAGTATTTCTGGGATTTTCACACTAACATCTCTAGAATTTACAATGAATGGGGCCAAAAACAAAAATCATCCCGTGAGCTGCAGTTCTGTGGATGGAAAGGCCTTGTTGATGTAGAGGTCAACAGAGAATGGCCAGACTGGTTTGAACTGACAAAGTCTACAGTAACTCAGATAACCACTCTGTACAATTGTGATGAGATGAATATCATCATATCAGAATGCTGTTCTGAGAGGCGGGTTGGGGCTGATTATGTGGCACAAGCGGGACCTATTCAATATTAGGCAGGTGGTTTTAATGTTGTGGCTGATCGGTGTATATCCAACTTAATTGCCATGACAAAAACACAGATAAACCCTGTAAGCATCACAGTAACATCATGTTAACACATACTGCATGTTTACATCTTGTGGCTATACTTCAGAAACAGTATGTATTTTAGTATTTATGGATTGCCCCATTCGCATCCATTCCAAGCGCCTTAATACTTTATTATGTTTTTACAAAAACGTATGTGATAATCAACATCATGCTACAAATGCTGTCAATTGAGCTTAACTTGTATTGAACAGGGAACATTACTTTTATATCACTTTCTTGAAACTGATCCTGAAAATGTATAATGTCAAAAACCACATTAAATAATAATAATAATAATAATAATAATAATAAAAGTCACATAAATTAGAAAAGTTCGAAAGTACAAAACAAATGGCTGTAATTATTACTTAATATAAAATCCAGTTTAATTTTACAAAATGATGACAAAGGACACACAGGGCTCGACATTTACACTTGCCCCTTAAAAAATCCACTAACCACAAGAATTTGACTTGCCTGACCGGACATGTAGCCTGATTAATACGTCAATAGCTAAATAATTTTTGTAATATAGCCGGTTATGTCACTAATTACACAGTTCATACTCTTATTCTGCTGTTATAATAATCCAGAGCACGTGATTGTATAATTCTCTAGCGATCTAGTAATAGCTGTGCGCTGTTTGATTGACAGGTGGCTTATGTGTGTGAGCGTTGAACATGTGCGTGTGATCTGGGAATGCTAGCGGTAATGCGGATACGTGCCTGAACGGTCAAATACATTTCAAAATCCCACCAAAGTGGCCATCTTGGTGAGTAACGTTTTTTTCGTGGACAAGTGAAGTCCTTTATTAGTTACAAAACAACAGGCACAACTTAAAGTAAATAGAGAATAATGTATCTTATAAGGGCAAAAGATGACTTAAAGGGATAGTTCACCCAAAAATTAAAATTCTCTCATCATTTAATCAACCTCATGCCATCCTAGAAGCATATAAAGGCAGCACAAATGTAATCCATACGACTCCAGTGTTTAAATCCATGTCTTCAGAAGTAATATAATAATTAAATCCTTTCTAACTATAAATCTCCACTTTCACTTTCACCTTCTGAAAGTGAAACTGGAGATTTACATTAAAAAGGAACTAAATATTGATCCGACATTTCTGGTCACCATTGCATGGATCTACAGAACGGAGATATTCGACTAGAAATCTTTGTTTTTGTTCGGCAAAAGAAAGTAAGTCATACACATCTGGGATGGCATGAGGGTGAGTAAATGATGAGAGACTTCAAATTTTTGGGTGAACTATCCCTTTAAATGAGAAATATTGCATACATTTTGTAATGCATCACAATGTATTCTGATGCAAGTATTGCAACGTGTGTTGTATCCTTCCTAGATTTCACATTGTTATCTTAGCATAAATCCACTGAAAACACAATAATACAAACCTGCACTTGATTGGCCGTTGACAGTGGCTGTTTGGCTGAGAGGCGGGGCTTCGTAACCTTGATGCGGTGGTGTGGGTGTGGCCCAATTCCCTTGATAATACGGTTGCAAAGAACTCTGTGTGGGTGGTGGTTGCATTACCGTGTGAACAAGTGGCTGCCCAGCGGCTGTTTGAGACGATCTCAGCGTGCCATACTGACTGCTACCAGGGGTTGATGGGTAAGAAACGATGGGGTACAGCGGGGCACTGAGATTGTTGCCGCTGGATGCTGGTACCAAGCTGGGCTGCATCTGCTGAGGCTGGGCATGAGTTTGCCCCTGTGAGGGGTGCTTATGTGGCTGTTCGTAGTATCCGGCTGGCATCGTGTGCGGGGTGGCCATCTGAAATGTCTGTACTGGGTGGTGGAGAGACGCTCTGGGTGCTGGGGCATTAAAGGTGGTGTACTGGTGCGTACCTGGTGGAGCTGGGTACAGAGATGCCCCTGGTACAGTTCCCCCATGGGCATGGCTGTTCATGTAATAGTTTGTACTATAGCCTGTGCTTGAAACTTTGCCAGATGGAGGGGCGCTGTGTCCCGCCATGGTGGCGTAACCCTGCGGTGGAGCAGGACTGTAGTAGCTGGTCGCTGGATAAACGGCAGGGTACGTCTGTGCCGGACCTGTCGAAAACAACATCACTATGATTAGTAACACCAACATGCAAATGCAGTTCAAATATGACTCATGTGGATTTACCTCATTACTGAGACAAATCACATGTTTAATGCAAATGTAGGAATATTTTATCAGGTCAAAGTTACAGCAATCCTGTAATAGAGCCATGGTGCAGTGAGGGTAATACCATAGTGCTTTAATATATTTACATGGTTCTCCAAGGTAGTACTTTCAACTTCGCAAAATACCATGTTATTACCAAAACTGCCATGTGGATGGCAGGACAAATTTCCCTTTTTCTCTGGCTGTATTACAAGATGACACCATGCACCTGTCACTCGTGTATTAATATCTATGAAAGATAGATACACAACTAATTGCTGCTAATATTAGCCCTACTTAAAGGAATATTCCGGGTTTAATACAAGCTCAATCAACAGCTTTTGTGGCATAACCTACCTACTACCATTTGTGGCACTTGTGTACATGGTAGTGTGACAATAAAGTGATTTGATAATGTTGATTACCACATAATGATATTTTGACTTGTCCCTCTGGATAACAGTGAAGCACTTACAATGAGAGTGAATGGGGCCAACAGTAAACAATAAAATACTCACTGTTTTAAAAGTATAGCTATAAGACATAAACAATATGTGTGTTAACATGATTCTAGTGAGATAAAATCACTCACTAATCTTTTCTGTGCAAAGTTACACACAATTTTACAACTTCGTTGCCATGCAACGCAATGCCGTAAACCCAAAACGACATTGAAAATTATGATTTAAGCAACTTTACAGCTCAAACAATACATGAGTTTTAACAGAAGAATTCATGCAAGTGGTTTTATAAAATTATAAGCTTCACATTTCTGCCTTTAAACCCTTTAAAATTTGGCCCCATTGACTTCCATTGTAAGAACCTCACTGTGACCTCCACTTTTGCGCTTTTTTTAAAGAAATGTAGGAACGAGTTGAAGGAGGGTGATCAATATTATGCCACAAATGCTGTCGACTGAGCTTCACTTGTATTGAACCCGGAATATTCCTTTAATTTACTTTAAATGCAGTTGATTGAGAGAAAATGGCCAGATTACTGTAAATACAGGATTATATGCTTTATGAAGGATGGATCCTATAGAAGTCAATTGGACATACTGTTTACAGTAAATAAACAGCGGTGACCTGAGCACAACTGCGATCCAAAAAGAGTCACATATTAACAAATATGACACTTTTGGTTCATAATGTTGATCTACAACATGAAAACCCCTGAAAGGATCAATCACACGCACCATCAACCGGTTTAAAACGAGGATAAAAACACCACAGTGCACGGTGCATTAGACTGACTACAGTTATTGACATTAAAATCAATTTAATTACACGAGTTATATGAACGGAATATATATATATATATTATAACACAGTTAATCTACAGAGCTTAAATCTTCACCCCAGGCAGGCAGAGGACAGGTGATTTAACTCGGGCCTGTATCCATTTGTCTTTGCACTGAGCCTTTCAATTTGATTTAAATGTGTTTAGCCGTTAGCCTTTTAGCTTAGCACAAACCCCGTTCTCTTATCTGACTCAGGCATTTAAATGTGATTATCTCTTAGCCGCTAACTTGGGTATTTTAGCTTTATTCCCGCACCGTTCTGACAGGATGCCGCTCCGCCTCCGTTCTGCTTCGCGTTCATGCCGTAGTTATTCACGGACGAGATCGGGTTGGTGTAACCCGGTGTGGACATCTTTATCCGAGCGTTTCACGATCCTCAATGACGTCAAAAGGCAAATGACGCTGTCACCAGTTGTGGGTCTCCATCGATCGGCCCTCAGCTAAACGGTGGGTCTGACTGAACGGACGGACTGATCCGATCACGGGCCGCTACATCCAGAGAGATCAACAACAGCGAAGCCAGTGACAGAAGGACCAGATCATTCACAGATTTTCAAAATAAAAGTGTACATAATAAAATACAATTTGGTTAAAATTAAGGAAATGTAACATGAATTTTAGCTAATAATCTGTATTAAGTGGAAATATTGAGGAATAAAAGTGTGAAAAAAATAAATAAAAAATATATAGAAGGATCAGATCAATGAAAGCTCTTCCAAATAAAAGTGTACATACATACATACATAAAAAAAAATAATAATAAAAAAAATAATATATATATATTTTATTATTTATTTATTTTTTTTATTATTATTATTATTATTTTTATTATTATATATATATATATATATATATATATATATATAAAACTTGGTTAAAATGAGGGATTTAGCTAAGTTTAGTATGTAGTGGAAATATTGAGGAATAAAAGTGTAAAAAAAATTAATAAAAAAATCCAGATCAGAAGGACCAGATCATTGACAGCTCTTCAAAATAAAAGTGTACATAAATAAAAAATTAAATAAAAAGTTGGTTAAAATGAGGGAAATGTAACATGAAGTTTTAGCTAATAATCTGTATTTATTGGAAATATTGTGGAATAAAAGTGTAAAAAGAAGAAGGATCAGATCAATGAAAGCTCTTCAAAATAAAAGTGTTCATAAATAAAAATAAGATAAAATGAAATTTGGTTAAAATTAGGGAAATGTAACATGAAGTTTTAAGATAATAATCTGTATTGAGTGGAAATATTGAGGAATAAAAGTGTGAAAAAATAAATAAAAAAATAGATAAAAACTATTAGAAGGATCAGATCAATGAAAGCTCTTCAAAATAAAAGTGTACATACATTTAAAAAAAATTACACTAAAATAAAACTTGGTTAAAATGAGGGATTTAGCTAAGTTTAGTATTTAGTGGAAATATTGAGGAATAAAAGTGTAATAAATAAAACAATTCCAGATCAGAAGGACCAGATCAATGAAAGCTCTCCAAAATAAAAGTGTACATAAATAAAAAATGTAATAAAAAGTTGGTTAAAATGAGGGAAATGTAACATGAAGTTTTAGCTAATAATCTGTATTTAGTGGAAATATTGTGGAATAAAGTGATTAAAACAGATTAAAAAGGATCAAATCATTGACAGCTCTCCAAAATAAAAGTGTTCATAAATAAAACAATATAAAGTAAAATTTACTTTGGTTAAATTAAGGGAAATGTAACATGATGTTTTAGCTAATTATCTGTTTTCAGTGGAAATTTTGAGGAATAAAGTGTATAAAAAAACAACAACAACAGTTCAGAAGCATCAGATCATTGACAGCTCTCCAAAATAAAAGTGTACATCAATAAAAAATACTATAAAATAAAATTAACGTTGGTTAAAATGAGGGAAATGTAACATGAAGTTTTATCTGATAATCTGTATTTATTTTGAAATTTTAATGAATAAAATTGTAAAAACAAGAAAACCCTGAGATCCACGATCTTAAATTAGCTCATTTAATTTTGGTAGATTTTACATTATTTGGTCTATTTAAAATTTGAGGTCTACTTAGTATTGATGTCCCATTAACAGCAAAATAATTCAGTGTTTTTGATGACAACTGTCTTTATGAACCTGTAATAATGCTGAAAGGTCAATAAAACAATAAAGCAATAAAATAATAATAATAATAACTTGAATGAGAGACATATAAACTAAGCATTTGCAAAAGGTTTTGATGAAAATGTGGGTTTAGTGACTATCTTGAGGTATTAATTGCCTTGCAATACAAAATACAACCAAAGCACAAGCAAAATAAATACATAAATGCATAATTAAAGGTTCTGCTTACAATCCGGGTTTAGTTAGAATATATATTCAGGCAATTCATTGCCTTGTGGGTTTTCCAAAATATAAAATACAACAAAGAATGGGGGTTTGGTGGATACAGTATTCATTGCATAATCACACATTAACATTATGACATATATATTGAAAAGGAGTGTTTTATCTCTTTTTTCCCATATGAAAGATGTTTGTCCAGGTGGCGCTACGCATCCTCTTAGTTGTTTTGACAGGGGTGAAAAATGACAAACCTCTCCACCCATGTCTTTAACACATTTATAACGTAGGTTGTCCATCCTGATGATTATTTTTGGCAGACAAGATGTACTTTAATTATAATGATTTCATGGATACGATATTTCTCAATGACTTCATTCAGGAGGTTTGGATTCTGGATCTGATTACTAATGACATCATAATAGAATAATTAATAATGGCAAAACAATCTCACAAACTAGCTGTATCATGACTTTAGAGTACTTATGCAATGAGTAATATATCATTAGGAAAGTAGAAAGTAGTAAAAATGGATAAATTCCCAGAGGACAGACACATCGGAGAACAGTGCAAGGACTCAATGTTATTTCAGCTGCCATGAAATATGTCATTTAATGCTCTTTTCCCAGGATCTTTATTGAGCAATGCAAAAGAGTCATTTACAATAGATACATGAAGATGCTAAAGTTCTTGAAATAATGGTTTATTTCTTGTTTTAAGCATAAAACTGACGAAATGTAGTTCGATTTATGTCTAAACAAGAAAAAACAGTTTTGACTTTATTAAAACATTAATAGCAAGGGTTGATCCTGACGTTGTATGGCCCTGTATAAACACTCTCCACCCTCTACAGAAGATAGAAATAATCATGTGTCATTGAAATGTATTGATACTATATTATTTAGCATATACATATACTGTATACTTAATGAATTCTAGGCAATAAATACCACTCCATTATTGTGTAGAAGACAGCATTGTCTGTCTTCGCTCTAGGCAAATATCTTCCTGGCAGTCAAACACACGTTATATAACAGCAATAAACTGAAGTTAGTAATTAGCAAAAGGAAGAACTGATTGACAAAGCCGGATGGAAAATAACCAGGTCTGAATCTGTTGCGTGCAATTGATTCAGCATTGCTCAATGAAGCCTCTGCACAATGTAGACGCTTCCTTTAATGTCACCAGTGATGTCTGGAAAAGTCCAAAGCATTTTGCTCATAACAACAGTGACAACGCAAGAAAAACCACTTGTTAAAAAGTAAATAAAAAAGATGATTTAGTGTTCAATAGTTACTTTCTAACTCAAAGTAGCCGTACAACAGATACTTTAGACAAACTCATTGATGCTCCAGGCATCCTAAAGGTTAAAGTACCACAAGTGGTGTTAAAATCAACATTAAAAGGCATTCACACTATACCAGAATAATCAGGGAGGGGCTGTAATACCTATGACAGTAGACAAAAACAATGCCTGAACAGTGATTCGGTTGTTGGTTAACATTGGGTGTTATCAGCCGAAAAAGTCATTTCAGAAGCTGAATACATTATTACATTTTGATGAAAGCTTAGAGGACAGGAAGATCATTTATTTCTGAAATAATGTTGTGTTCCCTCACAATAAGTTTTGTGTTCCCTCACAATAAGTTTTGTGTTCCCTTGCTGTAGTTTGTGTTCCCTCACAATAAGTTTTGTGTTCCCTCACAATAAGTTTTGTGTTCCCTTGCTGTAGTTTGTGTTCCCTCACAATAAGTTTTGTGTTCCCTCACAATAAGTTTTGTGTTCCCTTGCTGTAGTTTGTGTTCCCTCACAATAAGTTTTGTGTTCCCTTGCTGTAGTTTGTGTTCCCTCACAATAAGTTTTGTGTTCCCTCACAATAAGTTTTGTGTTCCCTTGTTGTAGTTTGTGTTCCCTCACAATAAGTTTTGTGTTCCCTTATTGTAGTTTGTGTTCCCTCACAATAAGTTTTGTGTTCCCTCACAATAAGTTTTGTGTTCCCTTGTTGTAGTTTGTGTTCCCTCACAATAAGTTTTGTGTTCCCTCACAATAAGTTTTGTGTTCCCTCACAATAAGTTTTGTGTTCCCTTGTTGTAGTTTGTGTTCCCTCACAATAAGTTTTGTGTTCCCTCACAATAAGTTTTGTGTTCCCTCACAATAAGTTTTGTGTTCCCTTGCTGTAGTTTGTGTTCCCTCACAATAAGTTTTGTGTTCCCTTGTTGTAGTTTGTGTTCCCTCACAATAAGTTTTGTGTTCCCTTGCTGTAGTTTGTGTTCCCTCACAATAAGTTTTGTGTTCCCTCACAATAAGTTTTGTGTTCCCTTGTTGTAGTTTGTGTTCCCTCACAATAAGTTTTGTGTTCCCTCACAATAAGTTTTGTGTTCTCTCACAATAAGTTTTGTGTTCCCTTGCTGTAGTTTGTGTTCCCTCACAATAAGTTTTGTGTTCCCTCACAATAAGTTTTGTGTTCCCTTGCTGTAGTTTGTGTTCCCTCACAATAAGTTTTGTGTTCCCTCACAATAAGTTTTGTGTTCCCTTGCTGTAGTTTGTGTTCCCTCACAATAAGTTTTGTGTTCCCTTGCTGTAGTTTGTGTTCCCTCACAATAAGTTTTGTGTTCCCTCACAATAAGTTTTGTGTTCCCTTGTTGTAGTTTGTGTTTCCTCACAATAAGTTTTGTGTTCCCTTGCTGTAGTTTGTGTTTCCTCACAATAAGTTTTGTGTTCCCTTGTTGTAGTTTGTGTTTCCTCACAATAAGTTTTGTGTTTCCTCACAATAAGTTTTGTGTTCCCTTGTTGTAGTTTGTGTTCCCTCACAATAAGTTTTGTGTTCCCTCACAATAAGTTTTGTGTTCCCTTGCTGTAGTTTGTGTTTCCTCACAATAAGATTTGTGTTTCCTCACAATAAGTTTTGTGTTCCCTTGTTGTAGTTTGTGTTCCCTCACAATAAGTTTTGTGTTCCCTCACAATAAGTTTTGTGTTCCCTTGCTGTAGTTTGTGTTCCCTCACAATAAGTTTTGTGTTTCCTCACAATAAGTTTTGTGTTCCCTTGTTGTAGTTTGTGTTCCCTCACAATAAGTTTTGTGTTCCCTCACAATAAGTTTTGTGTTCCCTTGCTGTAGTTTGTGTTCCCTCACAATAAGTTTTGTGTTTCCTCACAATAAGTTTTTTGTTCCCTTGTTGTAGTTTGTGTTTCCTCACAATAAGTTTTGTGTTTCCTCACAATAAGTTTTGTGTTCCCTTGCTGTAGTTTGTGTTCCCTCACAATAAGTTTTGTGTTCCCTCACAATAAGTTTTGTGTTCCCTTGCTGTAGTTTGTGTTCCCTCACAATAAGTTTTGTGTTTCCTCACAATAAGTTTTGTGTTCCCTTGTTGTAGTTTGTGTTCCCTCACAATACGTTTTGTGTTCCCTCACAATAAGTTTTGTGTTCCCTTGCTGTAGTTTGTGTTTCCTCACAATAAGTTTTGTGTTACCTCACAATAAGTTTTGTGTTCCCTTGATGTAGTTTGTTACCTCACAATACGTTTGTGTTCCCTCACAATATGTTTGTGTTCCCTTGCTGTAGTTTGTGTTCCCTCACAATAAGTTTTGTGTTCCCTTGCTGTAGTTTGTGTTCCCTCACAATACGTTTGTGTTCCCTTGCTGTAGTTTGTGTTCCCTCACAATAAGTTTTGAGTTCCCTCACAATAAGTTTTGTGTTCCCTCACAATAATTTTGTGTTCCCTTGCTGTAGTTTGTGTTCCCTCACAATAAGTTTTGTGTTCCCTTGCTGTAGTTTGTGTTCCCTCACAATAAGTTTTGTGTTCCCTTGCTGTAGTTTGTGTTCCCTCACAATAAGTTTTGTGTTCCCTCACAATAAGTTTTGTGTTCCCTCACAATAAGTTTTGTGATCCCTTGTTGTAGTTTGTGTTCCCTCACAATAAGTTTTGTGTTCCCTTGTTGTAGTTTGTGTTCCCTCACAATAAGTTTTGTGTTCCCTTATTGTAGTTTGTGTTCCCTCACAATAAGTTTTGTGTTCCCTCACAATAAGTTTTGTGTTCCCTTGTTGTAGTTTGTGTTCCCTCACAATAAGTTTTGTGTTCCCTTGTTGTAGTTTGTGTTCCCTCACAATAAGTTTTGTGTTCCCTCACAATAAGTTTTGTGTTCCCTTGCTGTAGTTTGTGTTCCCTCACAATAAGTTTTGTGTTCCCTTGTTGTAGTTTGTGTTCCCTCACAATAAGTTTTGTGTTCTCTCACAATAAGTTTTGTGTTCCCTTGCTGTAGTTTGTGTTCCCTCACAATAAGTTTTGTGTTCCCTCACAATAAGTTTTGTGTTCCCTTGCTGTAGTTTGTGTTCCCTCACAATAAGTTTTGTGTTCCCTTGCTGTAGTTTGTGTTCCCTCACAATAAGTTTTGTGTTCCCTTGCTGTAGTTTGTGTTCCCTCACAATAAGTTTTGTGTTCCCTCACAATAAGTTTTGTGTTCCCTTGTTGTAGTTTGTGTTCCCTCACAATAAGTTTTGTGTTCCCTTGCTGTAGTTTGTGTTCCCTCACAATAAGTTTTGTGTTCCCTTATTGTAGTTTGTGTTCCCTCACAATAAGTTTTGTGTTCCCTCACAATAAGTTTTGTGTTCCCTTGTTGTAGTTTGTGTTCCCTCACAATAAGTTTTGTGTTCCCTCACAATAAGTTTTGTGTTCCCTTGTTGTAGTTTGTGTTCCCTCACAATAAGTTTTGTGTTCCCTCACAATAAGTTTTGTGTTCCCTTGCTGTAGTTTGTGTTCCCTCACAATAAGTTTTGTGTTCCCTTGTTGTAGTTTGTGTTCCCTCACAATAAGTTTTGTGTTCTCTCACAATAAGTTTTGTGTTCCCTTGCTGTAGTTTGTGTTCCCTCACAATAAGTTTTGTGTTCCCTCACAATAAGTTTTGTGTTCCCTTGCTGTAGTTTGTGTTCCCTCACAATAAGTTTTGTGTTCCCTCACAATAAGTTTTGTGTTCCCTTGCTGTAGTTTGTGTTCCCTCACAATAAGTTTTGTGTTCCCTTGCTGTAGTTTGTGTTCCCTCACAATAAGTTTTGTGTTCCCTCACAATAAGTTTTGTGTTCCCTTGTTGTAGTTTGTGTTTCCTCACAATAAGTTTTGTGTTCCCTTGCTGTAGTTTGTGTTTCCTCACAATAAGTTTTGTGTTCCCTTGTTGTAGTTTGTGTTTCCTCACAATAAGTTTTGTGTTTCCTCACAATAAGTTTTGTGTTCCCTTGTTGTAGTTTGTGTTCCCTCACAATAAGTTTTGTGTTCCCTCACAATAAGTTTTGTGTTCCCTTGCTGTAGTTTGTGTTTCCTCACAATAAGTTTTGTGTTTCCTCACAATAAGTTTTGTGTTCCCTTGTTGTAGTTTGTGTTCCCTCACAATAAGTTTTGTGTTCCCTCACAATAAGTTTTGTGTTCCCTTGCTGTAGTTTGTGTTCCCTCACAATAAGTTTTGTGTTTCCTCACAATAAGTTTTGTGTTCCCTTGTTGTAGTTTGTGTTCCCTCACAATAAGTTTTGTGTTCCCTCACAATAAGTTTTGTGTTCCCTTGCTGTAGTTTGTGTTCCCTCACAATAAGTTTTGTGTTTCCTCACAATAAGTTTTGTGTTCCCTTGTTGTAGTTTGTTTCCTCACAATAAGTTTTGTGTTTCCTCACAATAAGTTTTGTGTTCCCTTGCTGTAGTTTGTGTTCCCTCACAATAAGTTTTGTGTTCCCTCACAATAAGTTTTGTGTTCCCTTGCTGTAGTTTGTGTTCCCTCACAATAAGTTTTGTGTTTCCTCACAATAAGTTTTGTGTTCCCTTGTTGTAGTTTGTGTTCCCTCACAATAAGTTTTGTGTTCCCTCACAATAAGTTTTGTGTTCCCTTGCTGTAGTTTGTGTTTCCTCACAATAAGTTTTGTGTTCCCTCACAATAAGTTTTGTGTTCCCTTGCTGTAGTTTGTGTTCCCTCACAATAAGTTTTGTGTTCCCTCACAATAAGTTTTGTGTTCCCTCACAATAAGTTTTGTGTTCCCTTGTTGTAGTTTGTGTTCCCTCACAATAAGTTTTGTGTTCCCTTGCTGTAGTTTGTGCTCCCTCACAATAAGTTTTGTGTTCCCTTGCTGTAGTTTTGTGTTCCCTCACAATAAGTTTTGTGTTCCCTCACAATAAGTTTTGTGTTCCCTTGCTGTAGTTTTGTGTTCCCTCACAATAAGTTTTGTGTTCCCTCACAATAAGTTTTGTGTTCCCTTGCTGTAGTTTGTGTTCCCTCACAATAAGTTTTGTGTTCCCTTGCTGTAGTTTGTGTTCCCTCACAATAAGTTTTGTGTTCCTTCACAATAAGTTTTGTGTTCCCTTGCTGTAGTTTGTGTTCCCTCACAATAAGTTTTGTGCTCCCTCACAATAAGTTTTGTGTTCCCTCACAATATGTTTGTGTTCCCTTGCTGTAGTTTGTTACCTCACAATAAGTTTTGTGTTCCCTTGATGTAGTTTGTTACCTCACAATACGTTTGTGTTCCCTCACAATATGTTTGTGTTCCCTTTGCTGTAGTTTGTGTTCCCTCACAATAAGTTTTGTGTTCCCTTGCTGTAGTTTGTGTTCCCTCACAATACATTTGTGTTCCCTTGTTGTAGTTTGTGTTCCCTCACAATACGTTTGTGTTCCCTTGTTGTAGTTTGTGTTCCCTCACAATAAGTTTTGTGTTCCCTTGCTGTAGTTTGTGTTCCCTCACAATACGTTTGTGTTCCCTTGCTGTAGTTTGTGTTCCCTCACAATACGTTTGTGTTCCCTTGCTGTAGTTTGTGTTCCCTCACAATAAGTTTTGTGTTCCCTTGCTGTAGTTTGTGTTCCCTCACAATACGTTTGTGTTTCCTTGCTGTAGTTTGTGTTCCCTCACAATAAGTTTTGTGTTCCCTTGCTGTAGTTTGTGTTCCCTCACAATAAGTTTTGTGTTCCCTTGCTGTAGTTTGTTACCTCACAATACGTTTGTGTTCCCTTGCTGTAGTTTGTGTTCCCTCACAATAAGTTTTGTGTTCCCTTGCTGTAGTTTGTGTTCCCTCACAATACGTTTGTGTTCCCTTGCTGTAGTTTGTGTTCCCTCACAATACGTTTGTGTTCCCTTGTTGTAGTTTGTGTTCCCTCACAATAAGTTTTGTGTTCCCTTGCTGTAGTTTGTGTTCCCTCACAATACGTTTGTGTTCCCTTGCTGTAGTTTGTGTTCCCTCACAATAAGGTTTGTGTTCCCTCACAATAAGTTTTGTGTTCCCTTGCTGTAGTTTGTGTTCCCTCACAATAAGTTTTGTGTTCCCTTGCTGTAGTTTGTGTTCCCTCACAATAAGTTTTGTGTTCCCTCACAATAAGTTTTGTGTTCCCTTGTTGTAGTTTGTGTTCCCTCACAATAAGTTTTGTGTTCCCTTGCTGTAGTTTGTGCTCCCTCACAATAAGTTTTGTGTTCCCTTGCTGTAGTTTTGTGTTCCCTCACAATAAGTTTTGTGTTCCCTCACAATAAGTTTTGTGTTCCCTTGCTGTAGTTTGTGTTCCCTCACAATAAGTTTTGTGTTCCCTTGCTGTAGTTTGTGTTCCCTCACAATAAGTTTTGTGTTCCCTTGCTGGTTTGTGTTCCCTCACAATAAGTTTTGTGTTCCCTCACAATAAGTTTTGTGTTCCCTTGCTGTAGTTTGTGTTCCCTCACAATAAGTTTTGTGTTCCCTCACAATAAGTTTTGTGTTCCCTTGCTGTAGTTTTGTGTTCCCTCACAATAAGTTTTGTGTTCCCTCACAATAAGTTTTGTGTTCCCTTGCTGTAGTTTGTGTTCCCTCACAATAAGTTTTGTGTTCCCTTGCTGTAGTTTGTGTTCCCTCACAATAAGTTTTGTGTTCCCTCACAATAAGTTTTGTGTTCCCTTGCTGTAGTTTGTGTTCCCTCACAATAAGTTTTGTGCTCCCTCACAATAAGTTTTGTGTTCCCTTGTTGTAGTTTGTGTTCCCTCACAATAAGTTTTGTGTTCCCTTGCTGTAGTTTGTGTTCCCTCACAATAAGTTTTGTGTTCCCTTGTTGTAGTTTGTGTTTCCTCACAATAAGTTTTGTGTTCTCTTGTTGTAGTTGTGTGTTCCCTCACAATATGTTTGTGTTCCCTTGCTGTAGTTTGTGTTCCCTCACAATATGTTTGTGTTCCCTTGCTGTAGTTTGTTACCTCACAATAAGTTTTGTGTTCCCTTGATGTAGTTTGTTACCTCACAATACGTTTGTGTTCCCTCACAATATGTTTGTGTTCCCTTGCTGTAGTTTGTGTTCCCTCACAATAAGTTTTGTGTTCCCTTGCTGTAGTTTGTGTTCCCTCACAATACATTTGTGTTCCCTTGTTGTAGTTTGTGTTCCCTCACAATACGTTTGTGTTCCCTTGTTGTAGTTTGTGTTCCCTCACAATAAGTTTTGTGTTCCCTTGCTGTAGTTTGTGTTCCCTCACAATACGTTTGTGTTCCCTTGCTGTAGTTTGTGTTCCCTCACAATACGTTTGTGTTCCCTTGCTGTAGTTTGTGTTCCCTCACAATAAGTTTTGTGTTCCCTTGCTGTAGTTTGTGTTCCCTCACAATACGTTTGTGTTCCCTTGCTGTAGTTTGTGTTCCCTCACAATAAGTTTTGTGTTCCCTTGCTGTAGTTTGTTACCTCACAATACGTTTGTGTTCCCTTGCTGTAGTTTGTGTTCCCTCACAATAAGTTTTGTGTTCCCTTGCTGTAGTTTGTGTTCCCTCACAATACGTTTGTGTTCCCTTGTTGTAGTTTGTGTTCCCTCACAATAAGTTTTGTGTTCCCTTGCTGTAGTTTGTGTTCCCTCACAATACGTTTGTGTTCCCTTGCTGTAGTTTGTGTTCCCTCACAATACGTTTGTGTTCCCTTGTTGTAGTTTGTGTTCCCTCACAATAAGTTTTGTGTTCCCTTGCTGTAGTTTGTGTTCCCTCACAATACGTTTGTGTTCCCTTGCTGTAGTTTGTGTTCCCTCACAATAAGTTTTATGTTCCCTTGCTGTAGTTTGTGTTCCCTCACAATACGTTTGTGTTCCCTTGCTGTAGTTTGTGTTCCCTCACAATAAGTTTTGTGTTCCCTTGCTGTAGTTTGTGTTCCCTCACAATACGTTTGTGTTCCCTTGTTGTAGTTTGTGTTCCCTCACAATAAGTTTTGTGTTCCCTTGCTGTAGTTTGTGTTCCCTCACAATAAGTTTTGTGTTCCCTTGCTGTAGTTTGTGTTCCCTCACAATAAGTTTTGTGTTCCCTTGCTGTAGTTTGTGTTCCCTCACAATAAGTTTTGTGTTCCCTTGCTGTAGTTTGTGTTCCCTCACAATACGTTTGTGTTCCCTTGTTGTAGTTTGTGTTCCCTCACAATAAGTTTTGTGTTCCCTTGCTGTAGTTTGTGTTCCCTCACAATACGTTTGTGTTCCCTTGCTGTAGTTTGTGTTCCCTCACAATAAGTTTTGTGTTCCCTTGCTGTAGTTTGTGTTCCCTCACAATACGTTTGTGTTCCCTTGTTGTAGTTTGTGTTCCCTCACAATAAGTTTTGTGTTCCCTTGCTGTAGTTTGTGTTCCCTCACAATACGTTTGTGTTCCCTTGCTGTAGTTTGTGTTCCCTCACAATAAGTTTTGTGTTCCCTTGCTGTAGTTTGTGTTCCCTCACAATACGTTTGTGTTCCCTTGCTGTAGTTTGTGTTCCCTCACAATAAGTTTTGTGTTCCCTTGCTGTAGTTTGTGTTCCCTCACAATAAGTTTTGTGTTCCCTTGCTGTAGTTTGTGTTCCCTCACAATAAGTTTTGTGTTCCCTTGCTGTAGTTTGTGTTCCCTCACAATAAGTTTTGTGTTCCCTTGCTGTAGTTTGTGTTCCCTCACAATACGTTTGTGTTCCCTTGTTGTAGTTTGTGTTCCCTCACAATAAGTTTTGTGTTCCCTTGCTGTAGTTTGTGTTCCCTCACAATACGTTTGTGTTCCCTTGCTGTAGTTTGTGTTCCCTCACAATAAGTTTTGTGTTCCCTTGCTGTAGTTTGCGTTCCCCAGCAATACGTTTTCAATGCGCTCACTCATAAAAGTTTGATTTGATTTAACTTTTTCCCTATTACTAAGGTTTTACTAAAATTATCATGGTCAAAATATGGTTACTGTATTAAAACCATGGTAAATTTTGGGATTACTACGATTTTTACGACAAATACCATAGTTCAATTATGTTAACTGTAGTAAAACCATGATTCATTTACTTAAGGGATGTATAAAGCTATTGCAATAGAACACAAAACTTCCCTTCCTGTCCTCTAAGGGGCTTAGTAGAATCGTGCACAATACCAGCAAATAGGAACCATTTCAAACTCCAAACGTAATAAACAATCGCACAATAATTATTATTCAGAACCAAACACAGAAGTTAAGTTGTTGATCTAAATCAGCTAGCATTATTGTCAGTCAGACACACAACATTAGTGCACTAATACACTTTTAGAAGTATACTGTATATGTACAATACTCAGTCTCTATGCATTGCAGTTCCATCGTCCTTATCATTTTGAAATGTTTGCATTTAGCATATGAATCTTTCCCGTGCAATGACAAAACATCTGTTCAGGTGTTACAGTGCTCCATCATTCGTGTACGATGGATTACCAAGTCCCTCCCCTTCCCCCATACTGCTCTTTCGACACCTTTGCCTTAATAGCAACACAGCAACCAATGAAACCAGCACAAGGAAGCCGACACACCCGGCAATGATCACTGCACTCAGAGCAGCTTGATCGGGCTGTGGCGGTTCGTATCTGGCACACTCCTCCTCGCTGACTCCTGCCTGATTGATGGCCACCACACACACCGTATCCCCAACTTTCAGCCCAGGCACAGAACTGTTCCGCAAAAATTCCCCGTAAACCTTTCCTTGACCATCTCCACCTTTAGGTATGACTTTATAATGCGTAACTGTTGAGCGCGGAGCGCACCAGTGCACGATCACCTCGCCCGAGCGGTCCAGTTTCACCTCCTGAAGTTTTGGAGCTCCAGGCTTCACCTCCGGCCCCGTCAGCCCAGGACAGAGGCACCCAGTCTGGTCTGAGGTCACAGAGCAAGGGGTCATCTGTGCCACACAGGGGTCATAGTCACAAAGCTGGGAGACGGCACGGGTGGTGGTGAGCCCGGACAGTTTCGGGAAGAGTGTCGTCTTTGAGGTTTCTTCATCGTAGTCCCCAATGGGAATGGGAATATGTTTGACGGGTGGTTTAAGTAATGATGGACCGACAGATGCAGCACAGACAGACTCCAACAGGAAGATAAGGAGGAATGTGACCTGTGACATCATCTTGATCCTGCATGAATGTAACAAAAAAGTTAAATTTTGGCATCTTCGTTCATTAAAACAGAATAGACACAAGAATGAAGCAATTGGATAAAATTGAAGCCCACTTTTTCACAATACAATTATTTCTCTATGTAAAGAAACATTCTCGTCCTACATGTTTTCTCATGCAATGGGTTCTCATTCTCATCAAAATGGGTTGCGTGTTTTTTTCATGTTGACTTCAAATTGTTTCCACTCGGTTTTCAACAACCCCTCTCTGTGCATGGACAAACAAACAGCATGAGCTGAGCTTTTGGATGAAATTGAAATCAAAGTAAACATCAGGGTGTATTTTTAACACAGGACACATCCTGAGCACTGACACAAACACATCTCAGTGGAATGAACATTGCAGCCCATCATCTGCCAGATACCATGGGAACATGACCGAAAGCCATTTATGTTAATGCCAGTTTGCTAAATATATATATATATAAAACATGGGTAAACTGTTGGACCAACACCAAAAAAAACATTTACCATTATTATTATTATTACATTCTGGTAGTTATTTAATTAGGGTAAGGGTATTTAAGTGAGGGAAATATAGGCTAGTAATAATGTCTTTAAAGAGTAATGAAAATAACTCATTATTTACTCACCCTCATGCCACCCCAGATGTGTATGTCATTCTTTCTTCGGCTGAACATGATTCAAGATTTTTAGAAAAATATATTTCAGCTCTGTAGGCCCCTACAATGCCAGACGACAGGCTCCAAAACTTTGAAGCTCAAAAAGCACATAAATGCAGCATAAAAGTAATCCATATGACAACTTGTTTTCAGAAGTGATATAATAGTTTTGCTGAGAAACAAATCAATATTTAATCCCATTTTACTATTAACTCTCCTCCCTGTCCAGTAGGTGGCGATATGCACAAATAATGCGAATCGCCAAAAACAAAAAAAGGAGAACTCTTCGGAGAGAAGCGTGTTTCGGCTGTTTGAAAGTGAAGATTTATAGTAAGAAAGTACTTAAATATTGATCTGTTTCTCATCCACACCTATCATATCACTTCTGAAGTCATGGATTTAACCACTGGAGTTTTATGGGTTACTTTTATGCTGCATTTATGTGCTTTTTGAGCATTATAAGTTATAAACCCTGCTGACTTGCATTGAATGGACCTACAGAGCTGAGATAATCTAATCTTAGATAAAAATGTTAGTGTGTGTTCAGCAGAAAGTAAGTCACAGATGGTGACTTGAGGTTGGCATGAGGTTGAGTAAATGAAGAGAGAATTTTTATTTTTGGGTGCACTGTGCCTTTAAAGCTGTGCAAGGGCTCAAATAAATCAGTGAATTGTTTATGTGAACTAGTTCATTTACATGAACAGTCCAAACGAATCGAATCACTAAAATGAAATGAAGTTTTGATTTGAATCACTTATTTTAATCAATTCATTTACATGTCACACATGTACTTTCATGTCAAATTACAAAGTTGCCTGAACTCTCGATTTTTGTAGATAACTTAAAATCTGGTGCATGTTTGGGTTGCTGCCCACGATTTTTCATACTCAAATTTAAAAGTTAACCATTCACACATACTGTGGACTAATTGCAAAAAATTGGTCTAATTTTTCAGAGAATCCCCCAAATTAAAGAACACTCAAATGATTCATTAAGCGTATTGTATGAGTTTATAATCTTATGATAAAAGAAAGTTTTTTTGAAAAAAACTAAAATTTTTTGTTGTTGTCCTAACTTTGTAACCTCACTTTGAAACGTCTCATTTTATTCCACTAGATGGCGATATTTCTGCTCTATCACGTTCCATCACAATACACAGATGTGAACTGTAGGTGGAGCTCTAACACATTCCATCACAATACACAGATGTGAACTGTAGGTGGCGCTCTAACACATTCATCACAATACACAGATGTGAACTGTAGGTGGAGCTCTAACACATTCCATCACAATACACAGATGTGAACTGTAGGTGGCGCTCTAACACATTCCATCACAATACACAGATGTGAACTGTAGGTGGCGCTCTAACACATTCCATCACCTTACACAGATGTGAACTGTAGGTGGCGCTCTAACACATTCATCACAATATACAGATGTGAACTGTAGGTGGGGCTCTAACACATTCCATCACAATACACAGATGTGAACTGTAGGTGGCGCTCTAACACATTCCATCACAATATACAGATGTGAACTGTAGGGGGCGCTCTAACACATTCCATCACAATATACAGATGTGAACTGTAGGGGGCGCTCTAACACATTCCATCACAATACACAGATGTGAACTGTAGGTGGAGCTCTAACACATTCCATCACAATACACAGATGTGAACTGTAGGTGGCGCTCTAACACATTCATCACAATATACAGATGTGAACTGTAGGTGGCGCTCTAACACATTCCATCACAATACACAGATGTGAACTGTAGGTGGAGCTCTAACACATTCCATTACAATACACAGATGTGAACTGTAGGTGGCGCTCTAACACATTCCATCACAATACACAGATGTGAACTGTAGGTGGCGCACTAACACATTCCATCACAAAACACAGATGTGAACTGTAGGTGGTGCTCTAACACATTCCATCACAATACACAGATGTGAACTGTAGGTGGAGCTCTAACACATTCCATCACAATACACAGATGTGAACTGTAGGTGGCGCTCTAACACATTCCATCACAATACACAGATGTGAACTGTAGGTGGTGCTCTAACACATTCATCACAATACACAGATGTGAACTGTAGGTGGCGCTCTAACACATTCATCACAATACACAGATGTGAACTGTAGGTGGCGCTCTAACACATTCATCACAATACACAGATGTGAACTGTAGGTGGTGCTCTAACACATTCCATCACAATACACAGATGTGAACTGTAGGTGGAGCTCTAACACATTCATCACAATACACAGATGTGAACTGTAGGTGGTGCTCTAACACATTCATCACAATACACAGATGTGAACTGTAGGTGGTGCTCTAACGCATTCCATCACAATACACAGATGTGAACTGTAGGTGGCGCTCTAACGCATTCCATCACAATACACAGATGTGAACTGTAGGTGGCGCTCTAACACATTCCATTACAATACACAGATGTGAACTGTAGGTGGCGCTCTAACACATTCCATCACAATACACAGATGTGAACTGTAGGTGGAGCTCTAACACATTCATCACAATACACAGATGTGAACTGTAGGTGGAGCTCTAACACATTCATCACAATACACAGATGTGAACTGTAGGTGGAGCTCTAACACATTCATCACAATACACAGATGTGAACTGCAGGTGGTGCTCTAACACATTCATCACAATACACAGATGTGAACTGTAGGTGGTGCTCTAACACATTCCGTCACAATACACAGATGTGAACTGTAGGTGGAGCTCTAACACATTCATCACAATACACAGATGTGAACTGTAGGTGGTGCTCTAACACATTCCATCACAATACACAGATGTGAACTGTAAGTGGCGCTCTAACACATTCCATCACAATACACAGATGTGAACTGTAGGGGGCGCTCTAACACATTCCATCACAATATACAGATGTGAACTGTAGGTGGAGCTCTAACACATTCCGTCACAATACACAGATGTGAACTGTAGGTGGCGCTCTAACACATTCCATCACAATACACAGATGTGAACTGTAGGTGGCGCTCTAACACATTCCATCACAATACACAGATGTGAACTGTAGGTGGCGCTCTAACACATTCCATCACCTTACACAGATGTGAACTGTAGGTGGCGCTCTAACACATTCATCACAATACACAGATGTGAACTGTAGGTGGCGCTCTAACACATTCCATCACAATACACAGATGTGAACTGTAGGTGGCGCTCTAACACATTCATCACAATACACAGATGTGAACTGTAGGTGGGGCTCTAACACATTCCATCACAATATACAGATGTGATATGTAGGTGGCGCTCTAACACATTCCATCACAATACACAGATGTGAACTGTAGGTGGCGCTCTAACACATTCCATCACAATACACAGATGTGAACTGTAGGTGGCGCTCTAACACATTCCATCACAATACACAGATGTGAACTGTAGGTGGCGCTCTAACACATTCCATCACAATATACAGATGTGATATGTAGGTGGCGCTCTAACACATTCCATCACAATACACAGATGTGAACTGTAGGTGGCGCTCTAACACATTCCATCACAATACACAGATGTGAACTGTAGGTGGCGCTCTAACACATTCCATCACAATACACAGATGTGAACTGTAGGGGGCGCTCTAACACATTCCATCACAATACACAGATGCGAACTGTAGGTGGCGCTCTAACACATTCCATCACCTTACACAGATGTGAACTGTAGGTGGAGCTCTAACACATTCCATCACCTTACACAGATGTGAACTGTAGGTGGCGCTCTAACACATTCCATCACCTTACACAGATGTGAACTGTAGGTGGAGCTCTAACACATTCCATCACAATACACAGATGTGAACTGTAGGTGGCGCTCTAACACATTCCATCACAATACACAGATGTGAACTGTAGGGGGCGCTCTAACACATTCCATCACCTTACACAGATGTGAACTGTAGGTGGAGCTCTAACACATTCCATCACAATACACAGATGTGAACTGTAGGTGGCGCTCTAACACATTCCATCACCTTACACAGATGTGAACTGTAGGTGGAGCTCTAACACATTCCATCACAATACACAGATGTGAACTGTAGGTGGCGCTCTAACACATTCCATCACAATACACAGATGTGAACTGTAGGGGGCGCTCTAACACATTCCATCACAATACACAGATGTGAACTGTAGGTGGCGCTCTAACACATTCCATCACAATATACAGATGTGAACTGTAGGTGGCGCTCTAACACATTCCATCACAATACACAGATGTGAACTGTAGGGGGCGCTCTAACACATTCCATCACAATACACAGATGTGAACTGTAGGTGGCGCTCTAACACATTCCATCACAATACACAGATGTGAACTGTAGGTGGCGCTCTAACACATTCCATCACCTTACACAGATGTGAACTGTAGGTGGCGCTCTAACACATTCATCACAATACACAGATGTGAACTGTAGGTGGCGCTCTAACACATTCCATCACAATACACAGATGTGAACTGTAGGTGGCGCTCTAACACATTCCATCACAATACACAGATGTGAACTGTAGGTGGCGCTCTAACACATTCATCACAATACACAGATGTGAACTGTAGGTGGAGCTCTAACACATTTCATCACAATACACAGATGTGAACTGTAGGTGGCGCTCTAACACATTTCATCACAATACACAGATGTGAACTGTAGGTGGCGCTCTAACACATTCCATCACAATACACAGATGTGAACTGTAGGTGGCGCTCTAACACATTCCATTACAATACACAGATGTGAACTGTAGGTGGCGCTCTAACACATTCCATCACAATACACAGATGTGAACTGTAGGTGGAGCTCTAACACATTCATCACAATACACAGATGTGAACTGTAGGTGGAGCTCTAACACATTCATCACAATACACAGATGTGAACTGTAGGTGGAGCTCTAACACATTCATCACAATACACAGATGTGAACTGTAGGTGGTGCTCTAACACATTCATCACAATACACAGATGTGAACTGTAGGTGGTGCTCTAACACATTCCGTCACAATACACAGATGTGAACTGTAGGTGGAGCTCTAACACATTCATCACAATACACAGATGTGAACTGTAGGTGGTGCTCTAACACATTCCATCACAATACACAGATGTGAACTGTAGGTGGCGCTCTAACACATTCCATCACAATACACAGATGTGAACTGTAGGGGGCGCTCTAACACATTCCATCACAATATACAGATGTGAACTGTAGGTGGAGCTCTAACACATTCCGTCACAATACACAGATGTGAACTGTAGGTGGCGCTCTAACACATTCCATCACAATACACAGATGTGAACTGTAGGTGGCGCTCTAACACATTCCATCACAATACACAGATGTGAACTGTAGGTGGCGCTCTAACACATTCCATCACCTTACACAGATGTGAACTGTAGGTGGCGCTCTAACACATTCATCACAATACACAGATGTGAACTGTAGGTGGCGCTCTAACACATTCCATCACAATACACAGATGTGAACTGTAGGTGGCGCTCTAACACATTCCATCACAATACACAGATGTGAACTGTAGGGGGCGCTCTAACACATTCCATCACAATACACAGATGTGAACTGTAGGTGGCGCTCTAACACATTCCATCACAATATACAGATGTGAACTGTAGGTGGCGCTCTAACACATTCCATCACAATACACAGATGTGAACTGTAGGGGGCGCTCTAACACATTCCATCACAATACACAGATGTGAACTGTAGGTGGCGCTCTAACACATTCCATCACAATACACAGATGTGAACTGTAGGTGGCGCTCTAACACATTCCATCACCTTACACAGATGTGAACTGTAGGTGGCG
>JAVLUX010000025.1:605000-615000 GCA_032164185.1 Moxostoma hubbsi
GTTCTGTGCTGTCCTGCATGTTAATTTCTCCATCAGCAACAACAGGAGACATGCTGCAACTCATTTGGCACTCCCCAGTATTGTGGTGTGTTTTGAAGGAATCGTTCACTCAAAAACGTCAATTCTGTCATTATGTACTCACCATCATGTCGTTCCGAACCTGTCCGCTGCTATTTTTGTAAGTGGAACACAAGAGGAGATATTTAGCTTTTTTACGTTTGTCTTTTAAATACAATGAAAGTGAATGTTGACCAGGGCCTAAAAATGACAAAAAGGTACAATAAAAGCACCATAATACAGACCATATTACTTGTGTGCTTTATTCAAAGTCGTACAATAGATTCTTTGCCATTTTGTAGTGTGAGTCGTATGATAACACTGAAAATGCAGCAAAAACTAGTTTACTTTAAGTACCCGGATGATGCAAACAAAGTGTTTTGGACACTTCTTTGGAAATTTTGGACACTTCTTTCATGTACGGCAAGCTTGCGGCTTGCCGTACATAGCAGAAGGGGCGGAGTTACCTGGCTGCCCTGCTAGTCTGACAAAACAGCTGTAAATAATGACGAATGTAGCAGCTGGTGAAACTTCAGAGGATTCAGCACCTTACAAATGTGAGTTGAATGCTTTACCATCACCCCCAGCTGTGTGAATATGCACGTTGTCTAAAATACAAGTGTTGAACCGAGATTAGCTCACGTGCTAAAGCTATTGCCAACACATCATGACTACAACAGCTGATTATTACTATATAAACACTTGTTTTTGCTCTATTACACATACACTGCTATGTTATGATATTGAAACACTTTTCGATTTACATTTAGACTTACAAAAAAACGACACATCGCTCGTATTACAGACCCACCTACATTTACTCTTATTCCAACATGATTAGCTTGCGCAGTCGCTAACCTGATAGAATGCTGAACGATGGACCTTTGGAGCTTAGTAAAGCATGCAAGCTGACATGTGAGCCGAAAGTGTCACAGAAGCGACACGAAAGGACGAGGTCTGCTTCTGACAATGTGTTTTTCACGTCGCATTTGATTTTACAGCACTATCGGTTAGGTTTAGGTGTTGGTTTAGGGCAAGGATGTCTATTTTTTTCACCTCCAACACTATTGATTAGGTTTAGGTTAAAGTTTTAGGTTAGGGAGGTCCGTTTTACTCATTAAAACCTCCATCTTATATTCACCTGACAAATGGCAGATTACGACACCATTTCACTCGCTTTTGGCGCCCCCTGCTGGACATTTCACTAAGAAACTGCAGCAAAACGTGTAATGAAGCATGTAGTTGTGTTTTGCAAAGTGTTGCCACACTCACTGTGAGGGGGGGGAGGGTGGGGCTGGGCCGTGACTATGCAAGCCCAAGCCCCAATCGGGCTAATCAGCCAAGGAGAGGGATGAATGCAGCCAGATACGGCAGTTCGGGAGAGAGAGAGAGCCACACGCAGCTGCCGTGTGTGTGTTTTGTGTCTTTCTGTTTAATTAAATATTACTTATCTTATTAAATATCAGCCAGTTCCTGCCTCCTCGCCCACTTGAACTGTGTTACACTCACATAATATTTAAGCGATCAGGCTGGAAATTTTAGTCATTATGCACTGAAAATCAGTCCACGACAAATTCAACATTATGTCAACATTATAGTTTTATTGTCATTGAGGCCAAACGCCATTGGTTTTCTCATGTGTCGTATCTGTATGTGATGAGCCAGTTTGAACGAAGTGAAACAGAGTACGACATTTTAGAGCTGTAGCAAAAAGGGGAAGATTTTCAGTGAATAATGACGTAAATTTCAGTCTGTTCCTCGCACAAAGCTATCATATGTCTTCAGAAGACTTTGAATATTGCACACAAGCTGTATGGAATAATTTTATGGTGGTTTTTTTTGTCCTTTTTGGAACTTGACAGGTATGGTCACCATTGCAGACATTCAGGTTTGGAATGACATGAGAATGAGTAAAAATTTTTAGGTGAACTGTTTCTTTAAAAATAATTTTTTTTTGTATTACAAAAGCTTCTATGCACAAAATCTCAGCTCACGATTCGCTCCGTTTCACATTCCTTTCCTCTATTTAATTGTGCATGTCCAGCAGAGCATGATCCATAACAAAGGGAGAACAAAATGCCGGATTTTAAGTTCTATTGACCCTCATTGTTGCATTTTCCAAGAGGCCCGTCCTAATATGGTCATGCTGGTCCAGCTTTATAGGGCTATTTCAGTTGCTCACACTTCGTGTTAGTGATCTGAACAAAACCATTAACCCTAAATATTAAACTTAGGAGCATTTCTCCTCCCCCAAATAATAAAAACACCAAGCAACAACCTAGAAACCACCCAGAATGCCCTTGGATCTTGCATATTGACACCCCAGCAACGAACAACATCCTAGCATGATGGCAGTGACTTCTGACGTATTGTTATTTTTCTTTCTCAAAAAATGTGTCAATTAACCTAAAATGTACTTCCTGTGATAGCATCTAAAGCAGTGTTTCTCAAACTTTTTCAGCCCAAGGACCACTTTATCTTCCAACTTTTTTCTGAGGACCACCTAACAGAATTCCACTCTAACACGCCCCCAAAAAACAACAAAATAGGAATGATAAGCTAAATTTAAGTTTAATATGCAACTGTTTCAAGTCAAAAACTAATTATTCAAACACAAATGCAATGATATCATCAGAAATTATTATATGAATTTTATTTCATTTGAAAAAGTAAATGTGAAATGAGCTGCAGCTTAATATGAACAACAAATTGCACATGTGAAAATAAAACTGCAATTAAACATACTGTAACAGCCTAGGTCCCACTTAATGTCATTCCAAAGAACCATTAGTTTAAAACTGAGGTGGTGGGTATAGGAAGTCTATGGTTGTAACTATGGTAACAATAAAATGTTGAAAAATGTTTTCCCCTTAATGTCCAATATCACTGAAATTTCTGGGATTTTACACATGAAACAAAAACTAGTACATTTCAAAACTAATAGATCTGTGGATTTTATATTTTGAGATTTCTATCTAAAACTTAACGTGAATATTAATGAGACGAGTGGTGCTGCTTATCACACATCAGTTTCTGAATGTCTGGCTCCAAAGAGGAGAGTTTCAGTCTCATACTAGGCTCCACGTTTAGTCTGTTGCGCTGTTTTGTTTTCAAACCAACCAGTGTGGAAAACCCAACTTCACAGTTGTATGTAGTTGGGAAGGGCATGAGCACTTTGAGGGCAGATTCTGCAAGCTTTGGATGTTCAGGAAGTAGCTGAGCCCAGAAGTCTGTTAAGGGCTGTTGTTTGAATGACATTTTGAGACCTCCATCTGATGCAATGTCCACAAGACTATTGCCTTCTTGTATTGAGAGCTTGGTACATTACTCAATGATGTCGCCAAACGGATTTCTGATCCACTCAAAGTCCACATCTAGCTCTGGAAAGTATTTTCCCAGCTGCATGTGAAGGCCTTGTAGATGTTCCTTTATGGCTGTGACGGTGTCGTCACCCAGGGTCTCTTCAGTTTCAAGAAGAAAGTCTGCTAGAGTGGGGAAACAGTCAAATTCACGGCGATCGATACGTGCGCACCAGAGCTTTAATTTGGTGCGGGCCCCTTTAATTTTGTCCTGTACAGTGAAGACTGTGACCGCTTTTCCTTGCAGTGCTAAGTTGAGCGTATTGAGCGTGCTGAAAATATCTGCAAGATAGGCTAGTTTTGAAAGCCACATAAAGTCATGAAGTCGATCATACAGTTCATCAGCTTGGTGCAGAAATAATTTTACTTCATCGCGCAGTTCAAAGAGACGAGACAGGACCTTGCCACGGGATAACCAGCGCACTTCAGTGTGGAACAGAAGTTTTGTGTGTTCACTTCCCATTTCTTCACACAGGACTTTAAAAAGACGCGAGTTGAGGGCCTTGCCTTTGATTGAGTTGACTATTTTAACTGCCTCGTCCAAAACAGTTTTAAGGCAACTTGGCACCTTTTTCACCGCGAGCTGTTCTCTGTGAATCCAGCAATGAGTTGACACAGCGGATGGAGCAACATTACGCACACGCGTTACCAGGCCCTTGTGTTTGGCTGTCATCGCAGTTGCACCATCAGTGCAAACTCCAACACAACATTTCCAGTCAATGTTATTATGCACAATGAAGGCATTTAGTGCATCAAAGATCGCTTCTCCTGTGGTGTTCGTTGGAAGGGATTTACAGAAGAGAAAATCCTCGTGGACTGAGTGCGCATGGATGTATCTCACAAAACACAGAAGATTTGCCTCGTTACCAATGTCCATGGACTCGTCCAGCTGAAGAGAAAAGAAGGGACTCTGGTGTAATCGTGTGATCAGCTGCTCTTGGACATTTTCGGACATTGAAGTTATGCGCCGCTGGACAGTGTCATTGGACAGAGGTACTTTGTGCATGTCATCACTTGCTTTCTTCCCTAGCATTACGTTTGCCATAACTTCTGCAGCAGGCTTAACTAGAGTCTCTCCAATTGAATGGGGTTTTCCCATTTTTGCAATGAGTAGAGACACTTTGTATGATGCCTCAGTAGCCTTTGCATTTTCACCGGGCATAAAAAACTGTGAGGTGTTTTTACTCATGTGTCGCTCAAGCTCATCACGTTTTCTCTCAAAAAATGACACTGGTTTATCTGTACAATCTTTGTGCTTAGACTCAAAGTGACGCTTGAGTTTAGATGGTTTCACTGCTTCATTAGCCAATATATCATAACACAAAACACAGTGAGGTCTAGGATCCTCAAGATCCCCAGTCCAGGAAAATCCAAACTTTATGTACTCATTGTGATATTTGCGCTTAACTTTCTCACATGGTTTTCCACGGTGCGCTAGCTCCGTGGTCTGCGGGAGTGTGGTGGCCAGTGGCCGTGACTCGGTATCTTCTGTACCGGCATCAGTGGGCCTTTGTGGTGCTGTAGTTTTGCTGCTTTCAGTGGACGCTTGATCTTTTCTTTTGACTCCTCTTTGGTTTAGCCACCGATCCATTTTTACGTTATTAAAACAGAATGGCAAGAACAGTTATCACAGTTTCGCAAGTGCATTAAAAATCTACTTAAATAAGTGACGATTTTATAAACACTTGCCTAGTTTAGGTCATCTTTTCGCGGACCACTAGGGGGTGATGGCGGACCACTAGTGGTCCGCGGACCACACTTTAAGAATTACTGATCTAAAGTAACTGCTAATTAACACCAATGAAACTCATTTGCAATAGGAAACATCCTTATGGTCCGAGCAGCACTACTATGATGTGTCAAAGCTTAAATTTAATCTGGAAAAGTGTTGCAGCAGTTTTTGGTTACATTAAGGTTAAATTAAGATTTGTCTATTTGTCATCCACACCCACATCCTGACTCAGAAACGTTCCGTAGAAAGCGGCATGAGTCACATTATCATAGTGAGAAAATCTGTGTCAGGCATGCATGGTCATGTCATGTGAACACAGTATGTCTATGTGTGTGTGATCAGAGACAAAACACACATATTCACTGTCTAAACATGGGCAAAAATGTGAGATTGCTCACTATGTATATGGGGGCAACTGGGGATTTTTGTCACACTTTTTGCTGCAGTAAATGTCCTGTAGATCTAAAAGTCTTGACTTGAACATTTCCAGCATTAATATGCACAAAAATACATATTTACCTTATGTGACAACGTGCCCCACAACTTACAGTACAATTATGCAACAGCAACATAAATGCAAATACAAATAAATAAAATTAATTAAACATATACAAATTTACGACGTGTGAATCAATATTTTTCTATGTTAAAATTGTCTAAAGGATTATGAAGACACATTTATAAGTGGACATGCAGACTGTATCTATGATGACACAGACGGCAGGTGCGTAAAATCAGAAATCTTACAGTAGGTACAGTCAAAATAATGAAAGAAAAGCCAGATCGCTGTTCATGTCATGAGCCATATGTATCCCCTCCTCCCATCCCTTGCTAAATATGTATAATTGAAAAGACTGAGCTGTCCGATTCTTTCAAAATGTTTAATTCTTTGTGCCTGTCGCAACCTACTGGGCAGGGAAGAGAATTTATAGTAAAAAAGGACGTAAATATTGATCTGTTTCTCACCCACACCTATCATGTCACTTCTGACGACATGGATTAAACCACTGGAGTTGTATGGATTACTTTTATGCTGCATTTATGTGCTTTTTGGAGCTTCAAAGTTCTGGCCACCATTCACTGGCATTGTAAGGCTTTTCAGAAAAAGTAAAAGAGAGACCAAGTACTGTCTCTCACTCTCTCTCTCTCTCTCTCTCGCACTCTCACTCTCTCTCACTCTCTCTCTCTCACTCTCTCTCTCTCTCTCTCTCTCACTCTCACTCTCTCTCTCTCTCACTCTCTCTCTCTCTCACTCTCACTCTCTCTCACTCTCTCTCTCTCACTCTCTCTCTCACGCTCTCTCCTGTTTGTGAGTCTCATTTCTCTGCCCACAGCATTCTCAGGACCCCCGTCTACCAGTCTTGTGATCTCGTCACTAAATACTTTAAAAAAGAATCTGCGCTGCAGAGAATAAATTGACCTCTTGACCCTGTCGCCTTTGCTCCAGTCTCACACTCACGCACTGGATGTTGAATCCACAGGGACGGAGACGTCACATTATGATTCTGGCCTGAATAATATTCGGCTGCTTTAGAGAAACAGTTCACCCCCAAAATTAAAATTCTGTCATCGTTTACTCACCCTCGTGTTGTTTTATGCGACTTTCTTTCTTTTGTAAAACATAAAAGGAGATGTGAAATAGATCGCTAAGGACTGATAGCTTCAGTCGCCATTCACTTCTATTGCAACTTTTATCCATACAATGAAAGTGAATGGTGACTGAGTCTCACATTTCAACTTTCCATCTAGTTTTGTGCTCCATGGAAGAAAGCAATGGTGGATTTGGGCATGGGTGACTGCAGCGGCATCCTGGCACATAAAAAGTCCAATAAAAAATTCATAATCAACTTTTGTTCTGTAGTTTTATTTCATTGATCTTGTTATGATGGATGTTTTCTTAGAAACTTAATTTTATTTACTTGTAAATTATACATTCACAAATGCAAATACACCGCTCCAATTCTAAGCCTTTCTTCACATTGTTTATGGCAGAGATTAAAAACATTATACAATCAAAATATATGAACAACAATATATATATTTATTTGTATTTGTCTGTGCAAATAAATATGTATGAAATATGAAATATATCTACTGATATGCGCATGTTGTGCCTGTTTTTGGGAATTGTTTATAATTTGTTAAAAAATATAATAAAGTACCGAAACTTTTATTGAATATACAGCAACTGTGTTCTGTTCACTTTAGCAATCGTGCAGGGTATAGCTGCAGGTCGAGCTCCACGCCGCCAGCAAAGATATAGGGAGCCCCGAATCGTGTGTGGAAGTGACGCCCCCTTTTCGAGTTGACGCACCCCCCTTTTGGAGAACCCCCGCCCATTCTGGAGTAAACCCGCCCCCACGTGTACTTGGCTAATTCGAAGATCTCCAAACGGGAGCGGAGATCCCAAAAGAGGGCGTGGTAACTCCAGAATGCGGCGAGGTTAGTGCAAAAGGGGGTTGGGCAAAATCCAAAAGGGGGCGTAACCGGTCATGCGCTTCAAGCTGGTATTTGCTGCGCTCTAGTGGTCAACCACGGTCATCGCAGGCCAAACTGAAAACACACCTGTGATTTATTAAAACCAAGGCAGCAAAGCATAATAAATAACCCGTAGATAAAGCAAAGCAATCAGCCGGAGGGCAAGAAAATATTTTAAGCATGTAAATATACAAACAAAAACAGTAATCCGATAGTGTCACTTAGTGGCAAGATAATAAGCATCAACTGGCTTTGTGTTAAGGTTTAAGCCAAACTGAACTAAAAGCTAAATCAGTGGGTAAAATAAGCTTAAATACTACCAAAACGAATAAAATCAAATGCAAAACATTTATGTGTCTATACAGCCTTTGTCTTTAATTTTTAAAAGGCATGATTATTTAGCATACATTTTCCATGTGCAAAACTTGCACATTGTATGGAAGAATAGTTGTGTGTGTGTGTGTGTGTGTGTGGTCACATTGGAAGTATTACTGTAGGCATTACTGTACGGGGAAGCGCGTCACGGGTCCTCCCCCTCCATACCATAATAACCCGTCATGGCTACCCAAACACGAGCTTTACGTGTCTATATGCATCGATTAGCCGCCGTCTGCTGTTCACAAGAGCCGAACACTCTGCCATGATCCTGGATAAAGCCCAAAAAGCTGCCCTCGGGATTACTGACACTTAAGAACGGTCTGATTTGTGCCTCACATCGCCTCGATGCTTCAGTTCTCTGCACATTGATTCTTTGAGCACTTGCCTCTCACCGTCTCAACGTCATCTACGCGGTGTCCAGAGCGCTTCCTTGTTTCAGGCCAATTGCGGTACGGGCTGAATCGCGAGAGGAGGGGTGGTCTCCGGTATCCGGTTCTTTTAGTAATCCTGCGCCGGTGGAATTTTAAATCCGTTCCTCCAGCGGGTTAGCGCGGCAAGCGTATCGTTGTGTAATGTTGTGTTACATAGTTTTAAGCGCGTTCTTTCGTTTGGAACGCTTTTAACTGTTAGAGTGTAACGTTTGTGGAACGTTCACATTGTGATTCGAACTTTTAATTGTTACATTTTAACAGCGCGTGATGAGATTTAGAACAATTCATTATTACGTTAAACAGTGCAGAACGAGTACTGGCAGTTCACAACGTTTAATTGTTACATTTTAACAGCGCATGATGAGCGTTCGCGTGTTTAGAACGTTTAATTGTAACATTTAACAGCGCGTAAAGAACGTCAGTGTGATTGGAACGTTCAGTTTGTACTTTTTTAACAGCGCAGAACGCGTATTGGTATTTTATAACGTTTAACACTTAAATGGAACGGTACAGAATAAGTATTGACGGGTTGGAACGTTGAATTGTAACATTGTAACAGCGGAGAAGTGAACGGAACAGCCCACCGGGGTCTGCCATAAATATTAAACAAATGATAGAGGAGGAGTCGGTGCATGTTTGGGTTTAGATAAAGGGATGTGAACGGAGCTTTGGACTCGGTGCGTTCTTTTTCCCGAGAGGACGTTTGCTGGGAGTCCTGTTGCTTTATCATTACGTGTGATCTCTCATAACCGGATTTGGGCATTATCGATCGGATTATGAGTTATCATCCATGCAAAGCTCTGTCCAAGCGTGTCAAGAGATTGTGTAGCGTTCACTTGGTTGGATTTTGCTTTCACATCTTTGTAAAACTCTAGAGCTGGTTCGTTTTTGTTGTTCTTTTTATTCACGCATTCGGACACATATGATAAACGAGTTGTATATGAGAGATATTTGCGTCCTCTGCATGTAGGATGCACTCCGCGAGCAATGTTGAGAACACTGCAGGAGGAGGTAGTCCGGAGGAATCGACTCCTGGACTGCAGGCTGGACCGGATAGACAGTTCTCTCCCTCCACGATGGAGCCAAAACCAGAGACTGAACAATACGAGGAACTGGTGCATAAAATCGCGCCGGAGGACAGCACGGTGCAGCTGATACAAACCAGCGGCTCAGACAAGCGTCCGGCGACGCCACCTGCCCCCACCGCGGGACACCCCGGACCCGGTTTCGTTCCACCCGAGGGAGGGTTCGGCTGGGTCGTTGTGTTTGCCGCTACTTGGTGCAACGGCTCGATTTTCGGGATACAGAATTCGTTCGGTATTCTGCACATGATGTTGCTGAATGAACAAGAAGTTCAAAAGGACCAGACCTCTCAGTTTAAAGTGGGTGAGTTGATTGCTACTTATGTTTCACTCATAGAGTAAGTGCAAAGTAAAAGCAGATTCCACGCGCACTTGATCCTGAGAGGCTTAAAGGATCACACCTGATCCTTAGAGCTCAAGAGCAGAGGCGCTCAGTTAGTGGGAGCTGCCCACATGTGCCCAGATGTGGCTGTGCACCACAAC
>JAVLUX010000025.1:620000-637500 GCA_032164185.1 Moxostoma hubbsi
CCTCTGTCTGAAACGCTCAGTTTTAAGCTTTCTGTCCTTTAAGACGTTAATGTAAACGCCCACTGTTGTGATTGGTTAACATTGTGCATCCCTTCAAATACAGCCATATATGAACCTCCAGAAACGTCACGAAACATTATAAAAATGAATTTCAGGGTTAACACATAACGTACACCCACTCAAGTGCAGCATAATCTATCAAACAGGCATGACATATTTGTGAATGGAATTGGTTACTATGATTTTGCGTTACAATAGTCCAGTTTTAACTGCCCCGTCTTTCAATAACAAAGCTTGAATCATATTGACAGTTTCACACACTGAAATCCTCTGAATATGCAAACTTAATACAATCCACGGTGATGTTGGGTACTTCAACCGGCTTCAACAGGCCAAAGCAGAGACGCTGGTCTTCACCAGAGCGACATCTCGTATTTTCCCAGTTTGTTTACACTGAGAATGGCATGTGTTTATCCCAGTCAGTGGCACAGCAGAATGAGACATGTTTTTAAAAGTTGCGCCTATACTGCTCTTGAAATACTGGGGACATTGCCGCTGTTGTGCGGAAATGCATCAATATGATCAAAGATGTCCGTCTAGTTCATGTTCATAAAAGACCAACAATTAAAAATAGCACAGATGGGTGCAAAAAATGGTCCAAGATGCCTTTAAAACAGCACAATAGCAAGGTGAAACAGAATGGGGGTCTCTATTTTGAACTATAACTTGATATCGCATCATTTAAAAGCGGTACGAGATGCATGATAACGGTCAAAGCATTTAAAAAAATTTGTATGTGGAAAACGTTTAAATCCAGATTTAACACTTTGGCATAGATGAATCTCCCATGACAGGCCCATCTCTCTCCTCTTCACCTGTGTGACTCACTGAGCACCAGTGGGCGGGGCCAAGGGGATCCATCCATCCATCGACAACCGCTTATCCTGTGTACAGGGTCGCGGGGGGGCTGGAGCCTATCCCAGCTAACATTGGGCGAAAGGCGGGGTACACCCTGGACAGGTCGCCAGTCCATCGCAGGGCCACACATAGACAAACATCACTCACACTCACATCCACACCTAGGGCAATTTTTTGGAGACATCAATTGGCCAAGAGGATGTATCCACAAATTCCAAACAGGCCGTTTTTGCAGCTTGGTTGAAATAAATGCTCTTTTTGCAGTGAGGAGAAAGATTTGAGTTCTGAAACTTACAGTATGTTTTTATAATGACCCGTTATAGGCGAAAAGATCAAATACAATTGTATTCCTCATTTCAAGAGATTACTTTTCTTTATTACAAGCTCAGGACAGTTGTAGCACCCTAATATTTTTACTTTATGCCCCACAAAAAAATGTCAAATTAATATTATTTCAGAAAATTGATATACGTACATTATACTGTATAAGAGGTCCATTTAAGCCATTGTCTGTATGAATTGCATTTTGAATAAATGAATGGATCCGCACACAAAACATGACTCTATGTCATTGAGCTTTACATCAGATGCCACTGTATACACACCTGCTCTTTCTCCAACATCACTCTTTTGTGCTTTCTCTTTCTTTCACACACACACACACACACACACACACGCACACACACACACACACACACACACACACACACACACACACTGTTGGTGCTCATGTTACCTGTATGTATATCTGGACTGCATGAACTCACATGCTCTCTATATCCATTGACTCTCTCTGCATCGCCAAGTAGAAAACATTGTTAATGTGTAAAATCGTTGTGTGTTATTTCAGCCGTTGTGCATGCACAGACAGTGAATATATGGTAGACGAGTTATTTTTACACCGTTGAATGGTTCGTTGAGTCTGATTTGAAATCTGACGTTATTGTATACAACAGTAACCAGTTTATAACCTGAAATTCATTGCGGTGTGCTGACAGAGCGATGAAAATGTGTACATACTGAATCCGGCTAAAGGACACACAGGTGAAATGAGTCGAAGAGAACAGTAGACAAGTGTTGGTGAAAGGTGAAAGTGTTCTTTGGGTTTCTGGCATGTAAATGAAAGTATTTGAGTGCCGGTGAGCGTTAATCCATCCAGGACAGATACAGAGACAGTCGGTCTGTGTATGGAGTCTGACGACTCTTTCTGTTTGTTTTTCCTTTTTGTTTTCCAACCGAAGACCTGAATTATATAAGACGGATTTCTCTAATACTGTATGTCAAACACAACTCGCGGGTAAAGTCACTTTCTTAATGCACCGTCCTGTTCTTATTATGCACGATTCATAAGTATGCATTACTCCAAAGAAAAACATACCTTTGTATTATTTCATAAAAGCACAAACAATTGCTGCGCCCCGAAATGACTTTCAGCTGACATCACCAAGGCCGGGTGGGCAATTGGTTAATGTTAAAGGAATATTCTGGATTTAATACAAGTTAAGCTCAATCTTAAGCTCAGCGTTTGTGGCATAATGTTTATTACCACAAAATTAACTTCGACTCGTCCGTCCTTTTCTTTAGAAAACACAACGGTTAACACAGATGCAACACGTTGAGTTGCTAATGTCATGCTTTTGCTTGCATGTCAATGATGCCGAGATCTACTTTTATATTTAATTTAATCACTGAGAAGGTTTACCTGCAAAGTAGCACCAAACATCACAAGCAGCCTCAAGAATGGACACAGAGTGTCCGTATCACACTTTTCCTTGAGCAGAATATTGCATTACAGACCGCTATGAGAAAGCGAGAGATAGAAAAGCACTCGCGTGCATGGTTGCCAGATTGCACAAAATAAGTTTAACATTAGCCAGAATGTTTCCAATTTGTGCAAGTAAAAATCTCAAACTGGGGGTGTTGCGCCTCTTATCTGGCAACCCTGAGCATGTTAAACGCTTGTGGAGACGCGTGACGTCCCAATGTAAATTAACTGAAATATCCAATGATAAAAAACAAAACAAACACATTTATGATAAATAAGCCGCGGGCCACATTAAACCATGTGAATAACGGCTGCACTTGACAGCATGAATTCATAGAGTTACTCGATAACGGGACTAATTCTGTTCTATGTCTAAAGTCTCTTGCGGGTCGCATCAGAGCAGCCGGAGGGCCGCAGATGGCCCGCGGGCTGGACTTTGGACACCCCTGAGTTAGAGCATTCTTACATCATTATATGTAAGGGAATTTGGGGTCTTGAAATATGTGAGCTATGAACTAAATTAAACTGTCCTTATATTACATTATTATGCAATGAAATATATAACGGAATTAGCCGCGTTCGACAACCATTATATATTAGATAAATGACAAATAACTAGATTAATTGTCTGAATAAAATTCTCCACCATTGAAACCGCAATATAACGATTTCAAATAATAAGTCACGTTTTATCTGCTCACACTTTCTATTGTAAGGAATTAGCTTTAATAGGGGAATTATGATTAATTCACTTATTGGAGTGATATTATTCTCATGGCTTATTGAAAATAATCTCCCGCTCAAAACTCTTATATCTTGAGAATGGTACAAGAGACATGATATTCGTTGTCATCAGCTTCCTCTGCATACGCCTGTGAATGTTTACATACTAAACATGACTTTCTATCATGAATGTAGTACATGTAGGCAACAAAATATAAAAAATCCCTAGTTACAAAATCATACTGGTTAATTCCTTGGTTATATGACATGGATAAAACATTACACATATTTTAAAGAGGTGCATCGGCTATAATCATTAAATTGTCAGGTATACAATATACCACAGTTCAAAGCAATTGTCAGAATTACCTAGCAAGACTAGGTATTGTATAAATCAAGGATTTAAATGCATTCTGTACATTTTAGACGGTTAAATCGGTAAAGTACTGTGACTTTGTGTAGAATATTCCTGGATTAAGATGAAATGTGTTAGTATTCGAGTCGTGCAAATCTGATGGTCTTTCTAACCTAACACAGAAAAGTCTGCTTTAAGTCTGTGTGTAAGAGGGGCCTTTCTGACCAATCTCGATGCTTGCCATTAATTTATGATGTCAAAGTATTCCAGGGTTAAAAAGGTTAATAAATGCCTAGAAGAACAAAAGGGTCCTCGCAGCATCGGTGCTCGGGCCCTAAATATATTATTTTTGGCCTATAGGCATACATGTTGTTGCATAATATATGAGATCTAATGTAGATCAGATTAATACAGGTTGTTTATGTTATTGTATTTGTTATTTTGAAGTATTTAACATGAAAGGGTGACATGTTTACACTATTCGAAAAATATGCCCTCATAATGGTAAAACAAATACGCATTGATATTGAATCCAGAGGGACACTATTGCCCCTTAATGGAAAAGTTAATTTCTGACACTGGTTATAATACATCACTTTTCACCAAAGCTCCGTTTCAATAAATATTTACACAAACAGCTTGATTCTCTACACAAAGAGCTCCAACATTACAGATTTGTGTGTTTAGTGCTGCCAAATCAATCTATTATTATGTTTATAGTATTTAATCATCAGTATGTGCATCTGGGGATTGTGTGTGTGTGTGTGTGCGTGGAGACACACAGACACAACTGAGCACACAAAATCAGTTATTCTGCTGGATTTAATAGATGTGTTGTGTTAGTCTGTGATATTAGCTTTGCCATTTAATGGAAGAGCTGGGGGCTAAAGGGCATGTAATGTGATTATCAATGTTGACTGTTCACATATTCATATATATGGTCATAGATGTTTAAGTCCATCAGCAATAATTTTTCAGCACTGAATAGAAGGCACGGATTTGAACCAAATGGCTCGCTTTGCATCAAAACCAGTGTCACCATAGAGATATGTTCCTCTTGGTTCTGTTTTGTTGGATCTGATCCTTGAATATCAATGATCCTTGTAAATGTCATATAAACATTCATATAGATCATGTGTTGGAACATTATAAACTCTGATAATTAATAATATGTTGGGAGATTATAAACGCTGATAATAGATAATGTCATGAGATTATAAACTCTGTGTAAAGGGTTTGGAAGGAGGACACGGAAGGCGAGTTGCTCCTCTCAAGTAAGGTTTTTTTAATCGACCCACTGCAGTGCTCACGGCTTCACAACAGTGACTATTCAGCTTCACAATAATACAGTCTCACAATAACACTATATATACAGCTTCACAATCGTTCAGGCCCCAGACTCTTTCTCCCGACTGCTGGTGGCATGGGTCGTTTTATCCGCTCTCCCCGTGCTCACTGGAATTAGAGACAGGTGTTAGACGTAATTTAGCTCAGGTGTAAGTGCCCTTACTGCTTCTCTCTCTCCGGTCTGCCCGACTCAGGCCGGGGAGCCATCCTGCCTGCCTACACCCCCCCCCCCCCCCCCCCCCCCCATTTCTGGCGAGGAAGTCAGCAGCAGCCATCTGCGCCCCCGGTCTGTGGACCACCTTGAACTTAAAAGGCTGGAGAGCCAGTTACCACCGGGTGATCCGGGCATTAGTATCCTTCATGCGGTGGAGCCATTGGAGTGGGGTGTGATCCGAGCAGAGGGTGAAGGCCCGCCCCAGCAGGTAGTATCAGAGTGTGAGGCCCACTTGATGGCCAGACACTCCTTTTCCACGGTGCTGTACTTGGTCTCCCTCAAGGAGAGCTTACGGCTGATGTACAGCACCGGGCACTCCTCCTCCTCCACCACCTGTGAGCCCTCTATCTGAAGCATCCATCTGTAAAAGGAAAGGGAGAGAGAAATTAGGTGCATGTAAAAGCAGCCCCCCATAAAGTGCGGCTTTTACTTGCGTGAAAGTCTGCTGGCACTGGTCCGACCACTGGACCGGGTCTGGAGCTCCCTTTTAGTGAGGTCAGTCAGCGGGCTGGTGACGTCTGAATAATTAGGCACAAACCTCCTGTAATAGCCAGCCAGCCCCAGGAACTGCCTTACCCCCTTTTTGGTCTTGGGTCTTGGGCAGGTCGCAACCGCCGCAGTCTTGTCAATTTGGGGACGCACATGGCCGTGGCCCAAGTAGAACCCCAGATACCGTACCTCCACATGCCCAATCGCGCACTTCTTGTGGTTTGCTTTGAGCCCGCCCGCCACAGCGATCTCAGGACCGCCCTCAGATGTTGCATGTGCCGCTGCCAATCATTGCTATAAATTATTATATCATCTAAATATGCAGAGGTGTAAGCTGTATGCTGTCTGAGGACTCGGTCCATGAGACGCTGAAACGTACAAAAAGAACCGCACCGACCTGACGCTCTTAGGCACTAGAACAACTGGGCTGGACCAATCGCTGTGGGATTTCTATATTACCCCCATATTGAGCATCGCATCTAATTCCTCCCGAACTATTTTCTTTTTGTATTCGGGCAAGTGATAGGGACGGCTACGTATCACCACTCCCGGTTTGGTCTCGATGTGTTGCTGGATGAGTTTCGTACGACCCGGTAGAGGGGAGAACACATCCGCAAATTCTAGTTGCAACTTGGCAACCCCTGCGATCTGATATGGTGAGAGGTGGTCCCCACAAGTGACCGAAGTGTTATGAATAGGTTTTGTGTTTACTTCTGGCCCGAGCTCCGCCCTGTCCGTAACGACCGTAGCCAACGTCACAGGGACCGCCTCCCTCCATAATTTCAGGAGGTTAAGGTGATATATTTGACATGTGCCCCCTCTATCGGTTCACTTTACCTCATAATCGAGTTCCCTGACTCGTCGTGTGATCTCAAAGAGCCCTTGCCACTTAATGGCGAGTAATTTGGAGCTCGATGTTGGGAGTACCTTATCTCCCGGTCGACCACTCCCCCGACATCACAATTCCCCACCAGCAGCCATTTCCGACACGCGTCTCGGAGATGCTGGGAGAAAGCAAACGGGCGGTCGTTTTTCCCCAGCTACAAGGACCGCAACAGCTGGCGATACTGTTCCACACTGCGACCCACCCACTGCAGGATAGCCTTCTTCAGGTCTGATTAGCCGCCGGCAACTGTTGGGCAGCAAGCTGGGCTTCCCCGGAGAGTAACGGAAGGAGCCTGGCCACCCACTGATCATGAGGCTTGCCTCAGATCTCCGCTGTTTTCTTAAACAGGTCGATGAAGGCCTCAGCATCATCTTCCACCCCCATTTTCAGAAGCAAGGGGTGTGGCAGCTGGCTGCGGAGGTCCGGGGTCGTGGCTGGGGCTCTCTTCTGGCTGAGGAGGCTCCGGATTGCGTGCCGGACCTTTGCTTGAGCCCGCAAGATCTCGAAGAACTGTCGGTCCTGGTCTTGGTGCAGCTCAATCAGGATTGTTGGTTCGCCTGATGCATACCGGTGGGGGACTGGAGGATCTTGGGCAACTGGGAGGACTCCATGGAGCGTACTTAGATCCCGGGTTTTGGCACCAGTGTAAAGGGTTTGGAAGGAGGACATGGAAGGCGAGTAGATCCTCTCAGGTAAGGATTTTTAATCGACCCAGTGCAGTGCTCACGGCTTCACAACAGTGACTCAATACAGCTTCACAATAATAGTGAAGATTATAGACGTGAGATTATAAACTCTGGTTATAGATAATAAATCATGAGATTATATACTCAGATTATAGATTATAGATAATATGTTGGGAGATTATAAACTCTGATTATAGATTATATGTTGGAAGATTATAAACTCTGATTATAGATTATATATTGGAAGATTATAAACTCTGATTATAGATTATATGTTGGGAGATTATAAACTCTGATTATAGATTATATGTTGGAAGATTATAAACTCTGATTATAGATTATATGTTGGAAGATTATAAACTCTGATTATAGATTATATGTTGGGAGATTATAAACTCTGATCATAGATTATATGTTGGAAGATTATAAACTCTGATTATAGATTATATGTTGGAAGATTATAAACTCTGATTAGAGATTATATGTTGGAAGATTATAAACTCTGATTATAGAAATGTTGGGAGATTATAAACTCTGATTAGAGATTATATGTTGGAAGAATATAAACACTGATTATAGATTATATGTTGGGAGATTATAAACTCTGATTATAGATTATATGTTGGGAGATTATAAACTCAGATTATATATATATGTTGGGAGATTATAAACTCTGATTATAGATTATATGTTGGGAGATTATAAACTCTGATTAGAGATTATATGTTGGAAGAATATAAACTCTGATTATAGATTATATGTTGGGAGATTATAAACTCTGATTAGAGATTATATGTTGGAAGATTATAAACTCTGATTAGAGATTATATGTTGGGAGATTATAAACTCAGATTATAGATTATATATTGGAATATTATAAACTCTGATTAGAGATTACATGTTGGAAGATTATAAACTCTGATTATAGATTATATGTTGGAAGATTATAAACTCTGATTAGAGATTATATGTTGGAAGATTTAGAAATGTTGGGAGATTATAAACTCTGATTAGAGATTATATGTTGGAAGAATATAAACTCTGATTAGAGATTATATGTTGGAAGATTTAGAAATGTTGGGAGATTATAAACTCTGATTAGAGATTATATGTTGGAAGAATATAAACTCTGATTATAGATTATATGTTGGGAGATTATAAACTCTGATTATAGATTATATGTTGGGAGATTATAAACTCAGATTATATATATATATGTTGGGAGATTATAAACTCTGATTAGAGATTATATGTTGGAAGAATATAAACTCTGATTATAGATTATATGTTGGGAGATTATAAACTCTGATTATAGATTATATGTTGGGAGATTATAAACTCTGATTATATATTATAAATTGGGAGATTATAAACTCTGATTATAGATTATATGTTGGGAGATTATAAACTCAGATTATATATAATATTTTAGATTATAAACTCAGATTATAGATAATAAATCATGAGATTATAAACTCTGATTATATATAATATTTTAGAAGATTATAAACTCAGATTATAGATAATAAATCATGAGATTATAAACTCAGATTGTAGATTATATGTTGGGAAATTATAAACTCTGATTATATATAATATATTAGGAGATTATAAACTCTGATTATAGATAATAAATCATGAGATTATAAACTCTGATTATATATAATATTTTAGGAGATTATAAACTCAGATTATAGATAATATGTTGGAAGATTATAAACTTTGATAATATATAATAAATCATGAGATTATAATCTCAGATTATAGATAAATTATGAGATTATAAACTCAGATTATAGATAATATGTTGGAAGATTATAAACTTTGATAATATATAATAAATCATGAGATTATAAACTCTGATTATAGATACATTATGAGATTATAAACTCTGATTATAGATAAATTATGAGATTATAAACTCTGATTATAGATTATATGTTGGGAGATTATAAACTCTCAGATTCAGCGAGACCTAGACAGATAAAGAGGGGGCTTGTGAGGACAAATGGGTAGAAAGAGAGAGAGGGAGGATGAGGGAATGAGGCACGATGGAGGAAGAAAAAGATATAGAGCAGGCTATCCATGCTACCCTGCAGCTGTGTGTCAAAGAGCATCTGTCAAAGTTAGTGGGTCACTTTCCTTTCCTATTTTCCTCCCGCACACACTGTCTTTCCTTTTTTTTCGTTTGGTTCTAAAGAGAAGGCTGCCTTCATTTCTGTCCTTTCTCTCTTTCACTAATAATAAACGTATTAGAGAGAATTAGGACCATGTGATTTGGAACAAAAGATAGAGAGAATGAGAGAGTGAAAAAATCAAAAGGAAGTGTAAAAGAAATAAAGTAATAGAGATGTGCAAGGAAAAATGAAGGAGTTGAGCATTGAGAGAAAAAAGTGAAGAATTTAAGAATGAAGGACAGAGTGAAAAAAGAAGGATGGAAGAAGAGAAAGAAAGAAAGAAGGAAATAATAAAGAAAGGATGGAGGGAAAAAGGAGTAAAGAATGAAGGAAGTAGGAAGAGGGAAAAAGAAGGAAGGAGGAAAAGAAAGAATGAAGGAGGGAAAGGAGTAAAGAAATAAGGAAATGGGAAGGAAGGAAGTAAAGACATAAGGAATGAGGGAAAGAAACCATAAAAAAAGGAATGGAGGAATAAAGAAAGAAGTAGGAAGGAAAAAGGAAAATAAAAAAGGGAGGAAGTAGGAAGGAAGGAGGGAGGGAAAGAAAATGTGGAAGAAAGGGAAGGAAGGAGTTAAGAAATAAGTAGGAAAGAAGGCAGGAAGAAGAGAAAGAAATAATTAAGGAAAGAGTAAAGAAGAAGGAAGTAAGAAAAAGGGAGGAAGTAGAAAAGAGGGAGGGAAAAGAAGGTGAAAGGAAGGAGGGAACAAACCAGTAAAGAAGTAGGAAGGAAAGGGGAAAGGAAGTAGTAAGGAATGACTAGAAGGAAGTAGGAATGGAGGAGGAAAAGAAAGAATAAAGGAGGCAATTAAGGAGTGGAAAAAAAGAAGTAGGAAGGAAAGTGGGAAAGAAATAAGGAAGAAAGTAGTTAGGAAGGAGAGAAAGAAAGAAGGAAGGAGGGAAAGGACTAAAGAAAGAAGGAAAGAGGAAGGAAGAAAGAAAAGACATAAGGAATGAGGGAAAGAAACAATAAAAAAGGAATGAAGGAATAAAGAAAGAAGTGAGAAGGAAAATAAAAAGGGAGGAGGTAGGACGGAAGGAGGGAGTGAAAGAAAATGTGGAAGGAAGGAGTTAAGAAAGAAGGAAGTAGGAAAGAAGGCAGGAAGGAGAGAAAGAATGAAAGAGTAAAGGAAGAAGGAAGTAAGAAGAAACGAGGAAAAGAAAGAAGGAAGGAGGGGAAAAGGAAGGCGTAAACAAAGAAAAAAGTAAGGAGGAAAGGAAGAAAGGGAGGTTAAAGGAAGGAGGGAACAAACCAGTTAAAAAGTAGGAAGGAAAGGAAAAGGAAAGAAGGAGGGAAAGAGAAAAGGAAGTAGTAAGGAATGACTACAAGGAAGTAGGAATGAAGGAAGAAAAGAATGAAAGAACGAAGGAGGCAATTAAGGAGTAGCAAGAAAGAAGTAGGAAGGAAAGTGGGAAAGAAATAAGGAAGGATGGAAAGAAAGAAAGAAGTATGGAAAGGACTAAAGAAAGAAGGAAAGAGGAAGGAAGAACGTAAAGACATAAGGAATGATGGAAAGAAACAATCAAAAAGGAATGAAGGAATAAAGAAAGAAGTGAGAAGGAAAAAGGAAAATAAAAAAGGAAGGAGGTAGGACGGAAGGAGGGAGTGAAAGAAAATGTGGAAGGAAGGAGTTAAGAAAGAAGGAAGTAGGAAAGAAGGCAGGAAGGAGAGAAAGAAAGAATGAAAGAGTAAAGAAGGAAGTAAGAATAAAGAAGGAAAAGAAAGAAGGAAGAAGGAAGGAGTAAACAAAGAAAAAAGTAAGGAAGAAAGGGAAGTTAAAGGAAGGAGGGAACAAACCAGTTAAGAAGTAGGAAGGAAAGGGGAAAGGAAAGAAGGAGGGAAAGAGAAAAGGAAGTAGTAAGGAATGACTACAAGGAAGTAGGAATGAAGGAGGAAAAGAAAGAAAGAAGGAATGAGGGAAAGAAAGAACGAAGGAGGCAATTAAGGAGTAGAAAGAAAGTAGGAAGGAAAGTGGGAAAGAAATAAGGAAGAAAGTAGTAAGGAAGGAGGGAAAGGAAGAAAGGAAAGATAGAAAGAAACAAAGAAGAAAGAAGAACGGCAAGAGGAATGTGTGAATCTCGTGAACTGAAGCGTGTTTGAGGAATATCATTTTCCTTGTTTGGCAGTTTTGGGTTTCTCTGGCTTATTTTTTGAACATTCTCATCAAGAGAAAATGTAAACAAATAGGATCCTTTGCTTACAAGAGCCGAGTGGAGAGAACCATGTGTCGGTCCTTGTTTTCCGATACTCTGTTTCTACTGTCAGCAGGGGCGCAGTGAGGGTCATACGCAGGGTATGAAATTCACTTTTTTGTGGTACTGGAGTCCAAATTAAAAATATCGGAGAGTTGTCTGGCCCACCCCGCCCCAGACTCAAAGCTCATGCGGGTTACCAGAATGTTGACACGCAAATAAGACATCTCAGCATTCGTTTTAAAGCATTTCTGGGCTTTAAGCTGCCTCCATCGTCCAAAGTCATCTCCAGTATTTATCCTTGTTTTACTACGCCTCTGGTCATGGTGGTTTTTAGACGATGGCGAGGCTTTTTAGGACGGGTGGAATCTGTTATCGCTGATCCAGTTAGTTTGCTGGCTTCCAGTTTGCATGCAAACTTGTTCAAATCGGGCAACCCGGCGGTGCCGGAATACTATTGGTGAGTGGGCGGGTTTTCACACAGGCCAAAACATAAACGTCCCGGAACAGAAACTTCATCAGTATTTCATCTTAGCATGTTTCCAAGTTCTCCTTTTGCTTTGTTCAATCGCAAGCAAAACACGTAATCCTTAGTAGAGGAATAGTAGTAGTAATAGTAATGCTTGCCTAAGCAAACACAACTAATAAGATCACTAACAAAACAATCAGCTGAATGACTCATTAGAGTGAACAATAAACTTTACTGCCAATAGAAACACAAGAGTAAATATCCACACATACAGTTAGAACATATTCTCATGGTTGCACACAAACAATGCACATTTATCCATGCACGCATGCACACAAACACATATCCTTTGTTAATCCTCATAATTCGGCTAAAGGACACAGATGAAAGTCCATCGCGTCTGTTTCCAAAGCACTGGCCGCTTCTAATCGATGTTACGGTCAAACAAACACATACTGCATGCTTTCATGGTTCAAAGGTAGCTGAATGTCTGCACAGTATGTCTGGGGTCTAAGGACACTGGTTCAATATTTGACACTCATGAGTGTGTGTGTATTTGTGTGTCGTCTTTGGTGAGTCCGTCTTGGCTGAGGTTCTGTGAAACTACAGCCCCCTGCTTCCAATGAGGAAGCTGGCCATTAACAAACCAAGCAAATGAGTGTTTACCTGTATTCTGTAGAGGTACACGGGGTCGGGTTTAGATTCCCGCTGGCTGCAGTCTGCTTCAACCCTGTACAAGATGTACGTTTTCTACAGGTTATGTTTGTTTTTTTGGTAGCTTTAAAGCAAATGACTGATTTTTCTGCAAAGTTCCTGTGGAAGTATGCTTTCGGAACTTTAGAACAATGCCAAGAGTTCCATTTCAAAATAGAACCTAACTGTTTTAGAAAATGGAACTCTTGGCATTGTTCTAAAGTTCCGAAATGGAAAATAGAGTTTTATAAAACAGCTAGGTTCTAACGGATAAAAAAATAATGCAGAAAACATGAGGTGGATAGCTGTGTGTGTGTGCGTGTGTGTGCGTGTGTGTGCGTGTGTGTGTGTGTGTGTGTGTGTGTGTGTTTAGGGGCCTCTGGAGCCATGGATGAAGGATTAAACATTCCAGTGACTATTAGGAATGGATTATCTTACATTTCCAAGGAAAAAAGAACCCACAATAGAAAGCAAGAGGCAATTTACTTAAATAGGTTTCAAAATAGGGTCTCAAACTGGCAGTGAAAGGTGGTGCTTAACCTTTAGACAATGTTGATCATGAAGATTTGGAGGTCAAAGTAAATATTATATGCGCTGTTTTACATACTGTTATTCTACATACATGGTTTAGGGTTTTTCCAAATCCCTAAACCAAGACCAAAATTCTCAGTTGTAACTCATTCTAGAGCTTTCATGCTACATCCATCAAACTCAGCACAGACCTTCAGGCTGTTCTGACTTAGTGTTCTATGTCGTTTATAACTGATTGGAATGACATTTTTCTCATAGTGGACAAGTAAAAATGAACAAAATCTCATAGACTTACAATAGCCACCTTTTCACTATAGGGCCAGGGTTAACAAGGGTTATCAACTGGCCAGCCGGAGCCAATAGCCTCGGACCTCGCCCCACAAAACCAAAATCAATCTGCGTTCCCACCATAGAGCCAATAATTCCACAGCGTTGCCCAAAAACCCTTAAAACGTTGCTGCGGTGCCAATGTCACACACCCATTTCACACGCAAGGAGGCTCAAGCTGTGGTATCATGTTATCTAGTTATCTAGAATATCATATTTATATTGAATGTAAACAGCAAGATAAGTTAGCTTTGACAACTCACCGACTGTAACTGCCTTGGCGTCCTGAGTGGTCTCTCCATTACCAGCGGGACGATGTCCCATCACACCGTCTATGAAAGTTCATGACTTTATCACTAGGGTTGCCAACTGTCCCGTATTAGCCATTAGACAAAATACACAGATGATTCAAAACATTATGACTGTTGCCTAATATGCTATTGGTCCTCTGCGTGCTGCTGAAACAGCGCCGACCCGCCGAGGTATGGACTCTACAAGACCCCTGAAGATGTACTGCGGTATCTGGGACCAAGACATTAGCAGCAGATCCTACAAGTCCTTTAAAGGAATAGATCAATTTGCAGATAATTTACTCACCCTCAGGCCATCCCAGATCTGTTGTTGGTGAGGTCAAGTGTCCCAATATCATACTTGGAGACTTGGTGGTGGGCACAAGTAATCAAACACACTAGCAACCACATAGACACCCTAGTAACTGCATAGCAATGTGCTAAACACTATTCTGGACACCTATCAACCACCCACAACACTGTAATGGTACATTATAAATGTGCAAGCACCACTCATGTCTTCTTTAGAAAATGTAATAATCCATTTAATGTATGTTATTAAATATGAATCACCCCTCTCTTTCTCTCTTCAGCATGGGTCGGAGCGCTGGCTATGGGGATGATATTTTTCTGCTCTCCTGTGGTTAGTATGTTCACTGATCATTTTGGCTGCAGGAAGACGGCTGTCTGCGGAGCATTTGTGGCCTTCATTGGTCTTCTCACCAGTTCCTTTGCAACGTAAATACCTTTTATTTCTTTGTTTGTCCAGTTCATCAGGGATGTCCACAGGTGTGTTTAGTGTCCTGTGCTTAAAGATATCAGTATATCAGTATTAAATCATTGGGACACACACAAAATACACACAAATGCACTATTTCATGGATATTTGGTTGCATGAACAGGGCTTCCTGTACCTGCTTTTTCCTCACATATTTGGTAGAGCATCCAGGGTTTGGAACCTACATATTAAATCACATATTCTTTAATGTTCTGTGCACATTCTGCCCTAGAAAGGCTCTATGACGAGCCGCATGTTGCTAAACGTAATTTAAAAGTTATATTAGTGGGTTTAAATGTCGTTCCCATAAACAGACCAAAACAATGCAGTCCTTGTATATATTTGTGTGTGTGTGTGTATGTTTATGTTATAGTGGGTGCATCGGTCTCCCTTTACTGTTGGACGTGTCTGAGTTTCCGTTAACTGTCAGGATGTATAAAGTAGTGTTAAAGATGTGTAAACATGCTGTGCACAGATGTACAGTGTATGCGTCACAGATCGTGTGCTTGGAAATCTGAGCAATGCTGGAACAAATACACAGCCGAATGAGATAATGCGGGTTAAAGGGGTCATGACATGAAGAATAAAATGTCATGTAAGAGGTCATTGTACTATAAAAGCATACTGTAAGTTTCAGAACTCAAAACTTCCTCCTCATTGCAAAAAGAGCGTTTGTTTAAACCAAGTTGCCAAAGCGACTCATTCTCTACCTCCTCAACATTGTGATGTCACACTGTGCCATAAATGTGCATCTGACTGCCTCTACAACAACACATCAATGCCAACTTCACCTGTAATCGCTTTTGTAGTCCACCAGCTATTGGTGGAGAGGAGAGAGTAGAGTGATGTAGCCAATTCAGGAATGGAGATTAATACAAGTCCATGATAGATAGGGGCCCATTTTTTTCCCATTTGGCCATGGGATTTTTAACGACCACAGAGAGTCAGGACCTCGGTTTACAAATGTATGACAATAAACTTTACTTATATTATAAGTGAACCTGAGCATGTGAGCATGTCATGACCCCTATAAGGTAATATGTTACTTATATATATATATACACACACGTATATATACTGTATATATAAGGGGTCATCATACTTTTTATCTTTGTATTTTTTTCCCTTGGGTCCACTTTTTAAAGTTCTGATGAATATTTTCCATACTTTCTCGGACCCTTAGAATTAAACGGGCTGTTTTTTTTCTATTGTACCTTTGTGTGAAATGAGTAATAAACAGGCTGCGGGTTTCTTGACGAGTCTTGGATAATTCCTGCTGCCCCATTTTTCAATAAAAGCCTCTTTGCAAAGCTGCATGACATTGTGACAGATTCATATAACAATCTGTGCTGAAATGTGCCACTCAAACTTCTAAGGTTAGACTGAAATAATCAGGAATCTTTTTAATTTTTTAATTTGGATTTCTCCCCAATTTGGAACGCCCAATTCCCAATGTGCTCTAAGTCCTCGTGGTGGCGTAGTGACTCCGGGTGGCGGAGGACGAATCTCAGTTGCCTCCTGAGATCGTCAATCCGCGCATCTTATCACGTGGCTTGTTGAGCGCGTTAGCACGGAGACATAGTGTATGTGGAGGCTTCACGCTATTCTCCGCGGCATCCACGCACAACTCACCACACGCCCCACAGAGAGCGAGAACCACATTATAGCGACCAAAACGAGGTTACCCCATGTGACTCTACCCTCCCTAGCAACCGGGCCAATTTGGTTGCTTAGGAGACCTGGCTGGAGTCACTCAGCACGCCCCGTGGATTCGAACTCGAGACTCCAGGTGTGATAATCAGTGTCAATACTCGCTAAAGATATTGTATTTGCATTCGTGTCGTGTATCGCGGCAGTCCCGAGTTAAAATGTCCACTGTGTGGCGCTAAAAGCGAGTTAAATGTTCTCCCAACCAGATGAGGTTAAGGTTAATGCTGTATCGAGTTTTAAATCAACAAAACTGACCTCCCTACTCTAAACCTTCAACCTAAACCTAACCAATAGTGTCTTAAAAAGTCAATATGACATGCTGAAGCAACCACGACATTTTGTGGTGCTTCGATTACATTTTCGGCTCACATGTCAACACATTAATGCGCGTGTGGTGCAATGGAGGAGTTGGGTGGAACAAAGTTCATTGCAGGCACATCGCATATCTTCGACATTCCCGTTTTGGCTGTTCGAGTGGAGACTCCAATCACCTGCTCGTCTTTGTGTTGCAGCGTGATCAATTGAACGCCTCCCGTACCAATCAGCGGCATCTGCTTCTAAACTATACAAGGGAATTACCAGCGGACAAAAGATCTCTTTAAAGATTTCATTTTAAACAATAATGACAATGTTAATCATGTAGCTCAATGAATATCAAACAAACGGTCTGTTAAAATAAACCAATATTAAATGCCACTACAACATCCAACAACCGAAGATAAACTCGTGGTTGTGTGTGTGCCGGGTGTAAGGGAGAGAGGTCAGGCTCTCTGGAGGAATGTGGGCCGGGACAGTACAGTAGGTTGCATGTACCATGCACTGTTTTGCAGGAATGCAGAGGGAGAGCCACAACTGAGGGGTTGGCAGGTCAGAACACCAAAGCAATCACCTTTAGCTTTGGACGCTTCGTTCCATCACAACTCCGTTGCAGAGCACATCGGCGGGTCAGCAG
>JAVLUX010000025.1:642500-705000 GCA_032164185.1 Moxostoma hubbsi
TTCATCTGTGTTTGATATAATGGCAAGTGATTTTCTAGTATCAAATGATCAAGTTATCATGATTACTCGAGGATCAGGTGTTGGAGTGATGCTGCTGTCTGGATTTGATCAAAAATGGGTTTTTCAAATAGTGATGGAGCTGTTTATTACATCAGTAATGTCCTGACTACATATTGTGATCAGTTGAATGCCACTTTGGTGAATTAAAGTACCAATTTCCTTCCGAAACAGCAAAATCTGTACATTATTCCAAACTTTTGGCTGCCAGTGTATATATATATATATATATATATATATATATATATATATATATATATATATATATATATATATATATATTAACATATTTATATGTACAGTTACAAAAAACCTCAAATATATATCAATATATATTGAAATATATATATATATATATATATATATATATATATACACCGATGAGCCAAAACATTATGACCACTCACAGGTGAAGTGAATAATGTTGATCATCTGCTAACAAGGTCACATGTCAAGGTCTGGGTAGATTAGATGGCGAGCGAACAAACAGTTCTCATAGTCAAGGTGTTGAATGCAGGAGAAATGGGCGGGAGACCTGAGTGAGTTTGACAAGGGCCAAATTGTTATGGCGAGACCACTGGGTCAGAGCATCTCTGAAACGGCAAGGCTTGTGGGGTGTTTCCGGTCAGCAGTGGCGAGTACATACCGACAGTGGTCCAAGGAGGGACAAACAACAAACCGGCGACAGGGTGTTGGGCGCCCAAGGCTCGTCAATGCGTGAAGGCAACGAAGGCTATCCCGTCTGGTGGTCTGAACCGACAGAAGGACTACAGTGGCACAAGCCACAGAAAACCTTAATTATGGTTAAAGAAGGAATGTGTCACAACACACAATGCATCGCACCACAACCTAATATATATCTTCAGAAAACATGGACTACAGGGCATGAGTAATATGGACAACGTTTTGGAGATTGACACACTATAAACTAATAATATTGCAAGAACTCCAAGAATATTCTTTAAAAAAAAAAAACTTCTTTATGTTCAACGGGAAAATTTGCCGCATACAGGTTTGGAACAACACGAGGGTGAGTAAATTATGGCAGAATATTAATTTTAAGATGTACTGTCCCTTTAAACCACCCACAAAAGTACACATTCATGTTTTAAAATGCTATTTAAAAGGATTCGTGTCACTCAAGATGAATTGAATTAAGTTACGTTCACGCAACTAGCACCGGTTGTGTAGGAGATCGAGATAAAATGACCACATTGATTCACTCACAGTGTCGGGGTGACATAAATCTGTTGTGCATATTTCATGCTCCTTTAGAAATATAATGAACGTGAATAATTCATATTGTACTCCAGCAGGTGGGAAAAGAAGTTCTCACTCTGAGCAAAGAATTTTGATTATTTATGGCAAATTTCTGAGCATCTTGAATATCTCGCGCTTGGCACATTTGGCACAAAGCCCTGCTGCATCCAAAGCAGAGTTGAGACATTACTATGGGACCCTTGATTGATATTTTGCCGCCAGACCCATACTGTAAATTCTATAGATTCTAAAATGGAATGTTCCAGATTTCCAAGAATGATACAAATGGAACTGGCTGAAGTGCTGTATGGTGTCATAATGGCAACATATTAAATCCAATAAAGCAAAAATCAACAACTAGACAGAACATTTGTAAACCAGTGATATCAAACTGGGTTCAGAATGAATTAAAATTCATCATTTATTAAAGGGATAGTGATAGATGAAAGTTCTGTCATCATACACTTATACTCATATTGTTCCAAACCTGAATGACATTCTTCTTTGGGACACGAAAAAGAGATTTTAGGCAGAACGACAACCTTACATTCACTGACTGGACAATAGATGCAGTGATGAATGGTGACTGAGACTATCATACTGCCTTAGATCTCCTTTTATGTTCAAAACAATGACAGAACTTTCATTTTTGGGTGAACTATCCCTTTAATTGTAATGAAACTTTCACTAGTGCACATCGTTTTTTTTCTTCCTCTGAAACTCTTGGAAAGTACTTGCCTTAACTTGAGTTAATCCAGCTCAAATAATGCAGAAACTCTCCAAAATCCATTTTAAGACCAATACGACCATTGTATGAGTTTAAGGACTCATGTTTTTGTTATATAATTGGAGTTAATGCTGTTTAGTTAACGTAGAAACTCTAAAATCCATTTGAATTTGAACTGAATTTTAACCAGGGTTTTGACATTTGCTCTGTTAAAGGGCTGTCTTTGACAAACTGACTACCATTTTTATGAAGTAGTACTCTGATTTACAGCGAGTCAAACACATTATGCAAAATATGCGTAGGCTTGTAGGCATGCAGGCATGCATTTAAATGTCAGAAGACTAAATGAGAGAATGGATCAGCACATGCATAAATAATGTTTAAGGTTTCGTGAGCTGAAATATTTACCACTCTCTGCATAACGGAAACTCTGCGCGATGAGCACACACATGTTGATGATGAATTATTTACTCAGCTCATGTCATCTCAGGTCAGACTCGAGGGATTTCTGTCCTTGTTTCACCTTTCCTTCTCACTTATGGTCGGTTGTCATAGAGATGAACATACTTTTACATGGATACCCTACTTCAATGTGTTCATTGAGTAGAGAACAGTTAGGGATAAATAAGAATTATTTAAGAAACGTTAAAGATTGTTTCGCTATTTGTCGTGAGAATAGCTTCTTTTCACAGACAGCTCCATTATGTGTGTCTTTCTTTAGCACAAAAACGTTTTTTATGAATTTTAATAATAGTGGTTGGTCGTTATGGGTTTTCAATGGCTGATGCAGATATTGAAATCTAGAGAGCATGGTGGCCAATAACCAGTATAAATGGAGATATATAAATAATACAATGTAATGACCGCAAATGAGCTGCATGCTAAATTGCTGAATTGCTGAAAAAGCTGTCGGTAGATGTTGTAATTAACAAGGGGGAGGTAACACCTCTTTTGCCAATAATCACAAAGTGGCCAAGTGTCGACCGATAAATTGGCCTGGACGATATATTGGTCTATTACTACTCAAAATAACAGTTATTTGAAACTACTGTCACTGTAACACTGCTTAAACCAGCCTAATCTGCCTGGTTTAGCTGGTCAGCTTGGTCACCCAACTTGACAAGTGCCCCAAACCACTCTAAAACCATCAAAACAGACCATCCAACAAGTACTCAAAGGCCCTCTAAAACCATCAAAACAGACCATCCAACAAGTACCCAAAGGCCCTCTAAAACCATCAAAACAGACCATCCAACAAATGCTCAAAGGCCCTCTAAAACCATCAAAACAGACCATCCAACAAATGCTCAAAGGCCCTCTAAAACCATCAAAACAGACCATCCAACAAATGCTCAAAGGCCCTCTAAAACCATCAAAACAGACCATCCAACAAATGCTCAAAGGCCCTCTAAAACCATCAAAACAGACCATCCAACAAATGCTCAAAGGCCCTCTAAAACCATCAAAACAGACCATCCAACAAATGCTTAAAGGCCCTCTAAAACTATCAAAATGGACGATCTAAAATCATCAAAACAGACCAGTCGACATGTGCCCAAAACACCTCTAAAACCATCAAAACAGACCAAATGCCAAGTGCCCCAAACCCCTCTAAAACGAACAAAACAGACTAGCTGACAATTGGTCAAATCACCTCTTTTACCATTAAAAGTGACCAGCTGATAAGCATGTCATAACCCCTAAAAAACATCTAAACAGACCATCCAACACCTGCCCAAAACCCCTTGAAAACAATCAAAATAGACCAACCAGTAAGTGCTTAAATCCCCTCGAAAAGTATCAAAATAGATCAGCTGACAAGTGCCCAAACCCCTTAAAACCATCAAAACAGACTATCCAACAAGTGCTCAAAGGCCCTATAAAATAAATCAAAACAGGCAAGCTGATAAATGCCCCAAACCCCTTTAATACAATCATAAACAGACCAGCTGACAAGTGCCCCAAAGATCCTCCAAAATATTCAAAACAGACTATCCGACAAGCGCCCCCAAACCCCTCTTAAACCATTAAAATAGACCCGCCGACATTTTCCCCAAACCCCTCTAAAACAAGCAAAACAGACTAGCTGAAAAGTGCCCAAAACACCTCTAAAACCATCAAAACAGACCAAATGCCAAGTGCCCCAAACCCCTCTAAAACTATCATAACAGACCATCCAACAAGTACTCAAAGTCCCTCTAAAATGAACAAAACAAACTAGCTGACAATTGGTCAAAATCACCTCTTTTACCATTAAAAGTGACCAGCTGATAAGCATGTCATAACCCCTAAAAAACATCTAAACAGACCATCCAACACGCGCCCAAAACCCCTTGAAAACTATCAAAATAGACCAGCTGACAAATGCCCAAACCCCTTAAAACCATCAAAACAGACTATCCAACAAGTGCCTCAAACACTTCTAAATTCATCAAACAGACCAGATCAAATCAAACCAGCTGACAAGTACTTAAAGTCCATCAAATATGATCAAAACAGACCATCTAACAAGTGCTCAAAGCCCATCATAAACCATCAAAAATAAAGCAGCCGATAAGTGTGCCAAACCCCTCTAAAAGCGTAAAAACATGCCAGCTGACAAGCGCCCAAAACTCCTTTAATATCATCAAAATAGAGCAGCCAACGAGCATGCCACTCTTCTCCAAAATCATCAAAACAGACCTGACTTTGCCCAAAACAACGCTTTAGTTGGATGTCTTGTAAGGGTTGTAATGTGTGGGTGTGTGTCTGTGAGTTCATTTTTGGGGTTTACGAGGACATATTTTTAGGTTACACACTAGTAGTTACGAGGGTATTTTGCTGTAATACCTGGAAGAGGTATTAGGGAGCCCAGCAGGGCATGCTCACCCTGTGGTCTGTGTGGGTCCCAATGCCCCAGTATAGTGACGGGGACACTATACTGTAAAAAGGCCCCATCATGACACTCTGTGGTCATTAAAAAATCCCTGGGCACTTCTTGTAAACAGTTGGGGTGTCCCGGCCAAATCCAGGTGGTGGTTGAGGAGAGTCCGCTGTTCACTGTGTAAAGCGCTTTGAGAGTAGTGTCAGAAAAGCGCTTTATAAATGTAAGGTTCATTTGTTCATTCCTATAAATGTGGTTTATGAGGACATTTCTAGTGTCCCCATAATTCTAATCACTTAAAAAAACATACTTAATGTTTTTAGGAAAATTTTAAAATGCAGAAATGTTTTTGTGAGGGTTAGATTGTACAGTATAAAAATCATTATGTCTAGGGAGAATCTTCATGTGTGTGTGTGTGTGTGTGTGTGTGTGCATTTGTTGGGTGTGTGTGCTGTTGATGTATGTCGGAATGCTGGTATGTGTTTGAAGCAGGTGTTTATTTGGTTAGGTGTGAGTAAGTGAATGTGTGTGTGTTGCGGATGTGTCTCGGAGGTTGCATGTATGTATTTTGGGGGGCATTGATTTACACCCGATGAGAGACCTTTTACCCTCGCCTCAATCTCACTCTTTCACCTACAGTCATGTTTTTACAGGCTTCGAATCAGAAGTAAACACATTGTTCCGGCTTTTGTTGTACGTATGTGTGTGTATGTGTGTTTGAAGCTTGCAGGTAAGTTCCTGAACATGTTGGAATAGGAAAGCCCTGCCTTCGCATTAACCCTAAATGTGAAATCTCAAGGCGTTTGATGTGCCCCTGAGGCCTTATTCAAACCATTTTCAAAAGAGCTTCAATCCTTACGTCTGTGATCTTTGGGGTCAGGAAACGCTTCTAAAGATGTTTTAATGTTCATTTTATTTTTAACCACATGTCCTTCTCGCCTTCTTTGAAAGAAGGGCGTTGCATATGCGCAAAGATTTAACTTATAGCTGCTTTTCCTGTGTTCCCACCACTGAGTGGTAGTAATGCAGCCATTGATAAGGGAGAAGAAAAAGAGCTTTTATGGAGATGACGGGGCCGGAAATGGTTGTACAAAGCTGAGCAATGAGTCCAGCGATGTGTTTTAACCCACAGCAATCACACTTCATATCTCTGAGGTCACGACCATGTAAACTGAAGGCTGATTATTTTTTTCCAGATCTATTTAGGTTAGTTTGATATCACTGGTTTACAAATGTTCTTAGATAAGTTTGTCTTTATTGATTTTTGCTTTATTGGATTTAATATGTTGCCATTATGACACCATCCAGCACTTCAGCCAGTTCCATTTGTATCATTCTTGGAAATCTGGAACATTCCATTTTAGAATCTATAGAATTTACAGTATGGGTCTGGCGGCAAAATATCAATCAAGGGTCCCATAGTAATGTCTCAACTAATGTCCCAGGACCAAAATGTACAAGATAAATGTTTTGCATGTGTATATGAATCACCTGATGGAATTCCTGTTCCTGTGGCAGATAAGTTTTGTGAAGGAGAAGTTTGGAAACACTCAGAGGGAATGGGTGCTTCTTGTGTGTATAGGAGCGTCATCTGGGATCGGTCGACTGCTTTTTGGGAAGCTCGGAGACCTCATACCAGGAGTGAAGAAAATCTACATGCAGGTACAGTAATCCAGCATGAAATCTGTTTGTTTATGTCTGTTTTAATACGAAAGAATCATAATTCCACAATTATGACGCCATAAACAGTGTCGCCATAAATTATGCCATTCAAATATTACAGGGATCTAAACTTCCTTAAACCAAGATATTTCCTTGAGAAGAAAATTGTGTATGATAATGTTTTTAATTAAGTTTATTTTTCTTATCACATTGGCAAATAGTTTTGTTTTGTGCATAGACCCCATTTAATTTTGTTAGATTTAATTCTCTGAAAAAGTGTCAAAGTTCCTACAATAAATGAGACGAAACATGTTTAGCAAACGTTTGCGGCGACAGGTGTATAAACAACACAGGAAATGATATACACCTGGGTAAACATGTAGAACAAATACTTGCAGTGCATTGTTTATCATCTGCAGTTTGGTTGCTAGGATACGTTTTTGTTGACATTTGAATACCACAAAAAACAACAGTAGTGTTGCAAATTTCTTTCTTTATACGACATATTCCGAGCACTGGACAATAGAATGCCATTACGGTTGGAAATCTGGAATATCAAGTAGGAATATCCCACATCTGACTTTGGATGGAACGCTACATATATCCATGTCCTAATGAGATCTTTGTGTTTGTAGGTGGCCTCATTCATTCTACTTGGCCTGATGTCCATGCTGATACCTCAGTGTGCTGTGTTTGAAGGTCTTGTGGTGGTTTTTGTGTTTATGGGTCTTTGTGATGGCTGTTTCATCACTATCATGGCGCCCATCGCCTTTGAGTTGGTAGGGCCCATGCAGGCGTCTCAAGCTATTGGCTACCTCCTTGGCCTCATGGCCATACCGATGACAGCTGGACCACCAATCGCAGGTAAATAGCGATATTTGCTGGCAATGGCTTCAAATGATGTTTTCTTCAAATGTTTTGCATGCAAACACTGTACACAATTTTTAGAAGCCAAGCACCAAAGATCCAGCGAATGGGAGTCTGTGGGAACTAGAAAAATTTGGTAAAATGTTGTGATAATTGGCACACTGATTAGGGTTGGCACGAACATTAATTGTGCCAATTTTGGAGTCGGTCTCTCAAACCCTCTTGCGCCATCAACAGTTTACATTTTCACATATATTTTAGCGTTTAATTGTTTAACCAAATAGCATAGAAACATTACATTTTCTGAAAATGCTTTTTATGCAAACGGGGTACAATTTTTAGGAGCCAAGCACCAAAGATCCAGCAAATGGGAGTCTGTGGGAACTAGAAAACTTTTGTAAAATGTTGTGATAATTGGCACACTGATTAGGGTTGGCACAAACATGAATTGTGCCCATTTTGGCGTCAGTCTCTCAAACTCTTTTGTACCATCAAAGGTTTACATTTTCACATATGTTTTAGCTTATAATGTTTGAACCAATTAGCCTAGAAACATTGTTTTCTACAAATGCTTTGCATGCAAACAGGGTACACATTTTTTTGGAGCCAAGCACCAAAGATCCATCAAATAGGAGTCTGTGGTAACTAGAACCATTTGGTAAAAAGTTGTGATAATTGGCACAGTGATTAGGGTTGGCACAATCATTAATTGTGCCAATTTTGGAGTCAGTCTCTCAAACCCTCTTTCACCATCACAAGTTTAAATTTTCACATACATTTTAGCTTATGTTTGAACCAAATAGCATAGAAACACAATTGTACCTTTAATTATTTGGATCATCAGTTTCAATTTCCACCTCACTAAATTTCCCTCCATATTGAATTGTCATAAATGCACAACACTTTCGAGCTCGCCTTGCAGCTTTCATTAGATCTTGACCAAATTTGAATCATGTCTTGCACCAAACACTTTTCTTTTAATACATCAACAGCCTTGAGAGCGAGGATGCAAAATATTAAAAGACACTGTGTTTTGTGTATAGTAATATAACCTTTGAATTGATAGTTTTACTCTACTTATTTTCTTTAAATGATGCTTTATGTAATTTATATGGTGCCACTGTTGTGCTTAGCCCTATAATTCATATCTGCTTGCTTGCTGGAACCTTTTTCAAATTACATTTTTAAAAGTTAGCCTGCAAAGTAGATCCAACTGTTAGATTTATCTGAATGGTTTGATGTATGTGTGCTGTAAATGAATTTCCGTCTCACATATAGACACAATAAAATATAAACATGCTCAAAAAATGTGATTTAATCAGCCAGCATGCTTATTTTAGCCCCTAACCCCAGATAAGACACACACACACACACACACTCAAGCGTGTGCGCGCACACACATGCACACACACACACACACACACACACAGTGTAAGTGTTTTTCCAGTTAATACCCCTGCGAACAGGATCAAGATTTATTTGAGAGGGTAAATTCCAAAGTCCCCCAGTCTCCCAGTGAGCACATTTAGTATGAATTGTTGACACAAATGCTCTCGTTCAACGACAGGCTCCATATGTTCTGCTAGTTCCTCAAACTCATTGGCCAATTTCGTTTTGAAGAACTAGACATACCAGAACATCTGGCCCAAACGCTGATAAATGGACCTTTCTTGGAGCCCCAAGGTCCATTTGTAGAATACTGGTGTTCGCTTTCGGGACTCAGGGGTCTGGTTTGGGGTATGGCGAGTCCTCATCCGATATTTTCCAATCATTTATAATGTATATTTTTAAAGCATGCATTCACAGTAGGGACATTACAATTAGGTTTGGATTGGCTGCGACATGTGTTTTTTTTCACATACTTGGAACAACCATCCAACTACTAAATGTTTGTTTAAATTTCAAGTGATCTTACATCTTCCTTCTAGGAGCCTGGGGTGCATCTTACCAAAATCTGTCTTCAAGGTCTTAATAGATCATTTAGTTGTTTTGCTTGAGAGGCGTTCCAAACTTTAAGCCATGTTGATATTATTCTTGGAGAAATATTCTTAAATAACTTTTTTGGGATTAGCTCCACTCTGAAAGGAATAGTTCACCCAAAATACAATTCTGTCTTAGTTTACTGACTGAAAAAGTGGTCCAAATGACCTCCAAGTCATCTGACACCAAAAGCTAGCTTTGTGTGAGGAGCTGACCCACATGAATTATTAAAAATCTTCAGCTCAGAAATTTCAATCACATATATACACATACAGTATATGGTTTGTTAGGATGTGTCGCACCAAGGTTGACGTCAAAGATGCCAAACGCCATTGGTTTTTCCGTGTCTTATAACAGATTTATAGTTATGAGAAGGTGCAGATTTTATCGACTTCATTTCAATCTGTTTCTCACTCAAACCTATCCCTAGTTTAATAGGACTTTTTTTGTGTTTTTAAAATTTTTTTTTTTATTGTTGCCATTTTTGGAGCTCGACAGCATGATTTTAATTTCAGTATATAGAAAAAAAACAGTCATAAGGTCAAGTCATAAATCAAGCGTTTTTCTCTCCCTTCTCAGGCCTTCTTCATGACTATTTTGGCAACTACAACGTGGCGTTTTATCTGGCTGGTGTCCCGCCGGTGGTGGGGGGTATCGTGATGTTTTTTGTACCTCTGCTGCATCAGCGCATGCAAAGACGGCGCAAAGACTCAAACGACCCGAGCATGGACAAGATGTTGAAGAACTGCTCAAACGGAGACATGCTGCCAGGATACACCGACATGGAGACACACATATGAAGCCCGCCGCCAAACAATGGTACACACACATGTTGTACATCTAAAGTGTGTTAAGATTAATTAAGCAATTAAAATGATCTAAACAGCCTTAAAGGAATATTCCGGGTTCTTTTCTTTAAAAGATAAAGCAAAAATCGAGGTTACAGTAAGGCAGTTTTAAGAAAAGGGGCGGGGTTTACACGGACTAAATGATTGGAGAAGTCTGTCGTTTCGCCGGAAGATCGTTGTAACGGTGTTACAATGGGAAAGGAGGAGGCGGGAACCGGCTGAACAGTCAAAGTAATATTTAATGTAAAATTAAAACATAAAGACACAAAACACAAACGCACACTCGGCAGCTGCGTGTGGCTCTCTCTCTCTCTCTCTCTGGAACTGCCACATCCGGCTACCTTTATCCCCTGATTAGCCCCGCCCTCCTCGTCACAATCATGTTATGACATTTTGATTATAGATTACAAAGTAATTTTATTTTTACAAAAATATAGCATATGCATGATGAATATTTCACAATAAGATCAATAACACGCTGTGGCAGGGTGGAGGGCGGGGCCGGGTCGTGATCCTACACACCCGGTCCCGGATTAGCCTAATACGCCCTCCGCCCTGCCACACACATATTTAGAAAATAGAAGGTGAATTTTCATTTCATGCCAACTTAAAAAAGACAGAAAGAAAAACTATTCAAGTTTCAAAAGGGGAACGTTTGTCCTATCAAGGGCCATTCGAGTATTAACAAAATTATTCTGCGGCCATACAGTTTCTTGCAGTTTTGTATCACTATTTTAAAAAACATTTTCAGTTAAAGGAATCACTGCCATTTTATTCGATTTTTTTTGGCTTAAATTGGTTCTCAAAAGGCCTCGTGGGCCAGTTAAAATGGTTTTGCGGGCCTTATATGGCCCAGAGGCCAGACGTTCTCCACCCCTGACCTCTGGGGCAAGAAAAGTACATTTGTTTTCCCCATGAATTAAGTTACTTTTCTTACTTAATTTACGAATAGTTTTCATTGTTTTGAGCGTAAACCTCACTAAATATGGCTAATATCAAATTTTATTAGTCGTTTTGCTTTTCAAGTAAATGTATCTAGTTTTAAGAAGGTTTAGATATTATTACTGGACAACAAGACAAAAATATGCATTATAATATCTGGAATGCTTAACTGACCAATCAGCATTTAGATCTGGATCAGTTTTATAAAGCACAATAATAGACACCGTCGCCGATTTTGAGGGTTGTTCCTGTCAGCTGCCACAGATGAGGGGTTCCTCAAGTGTAATGTCTGATGGATCATATGAGGTATATTGCAAATCGACTGTGTGTGACGACTGTTATTTATCTCTCTCTTTCTTTCTGCCATCTGCAGGGATTAATGTCACCAGCATTGCTCGTGGTGTGTGTGAGAGAGATGGTGTATGATGCATTTCCTATTTGCTTGGCTCGAATCAAATACGTGGTCTTGAGCCCCCCCAACCCACCCCCCCCCCCCACCCCGCCCCGCGCTCGTCTCCTGTTCTGGAATGACATCCTTCGTCTATCAAAGACTTCAAACCCTGTCATATCCGCCAGCTCCTGAGTGATTGAAGAACTTTCGCAGGCAGGTTTGCGTTCAAATCTCCACCTTCTCGCAGGGAGCTGGGTGGGAATAGACGGATGAACGCAGACCCCAGATAGTGCCGTAATACAACCCCCAGTAAAACCGGAAAAGTGAATACTTAAGCACCTTTTAAAATGACACGAATACGATTACTTTGTCACAAGAGTGGAGAGGAAAGTGCTGAAAAATAGAGATTCGTTTCATTGAGCTTAATAGACCTTTTTCCCCATTCGTTTGGTGCTAGATAATACAAAATCGTTTTTTTCCTTCATAGTTTAAAACTTTTTACATTTTGTTTTAAAGTTGAAGTGTGCAAAATACTTTCTCCTATCCCAACTTAATATGCAGAGACATCTATAAGTAAGACGTTCGTAGGTTGATTTCCCCAAAATGTGTAAACACTGTGGCTCTGTTGCGCTTTCAAAACATTGCTCTGTTTGTTTGAGCATCCTGACCAGCCCAACACAGAAACATTTGACTCAACCAGGGGGCGGGACTATCTGTATGTCCGATCAATGGAAGAGGGTGGAGTGTTTGGGAAACCTGTTTGTAAAAGTCATTATTTTGTAATTCCATTGGCTAGTTGCGCAGAAATGACACACTTCACCTTTACAGAAACTATTCTGAGAGTAATTCGTCTGTCCTTGTGCACTTTCTGCTATGAACTTTGATAACCTCAGCCGTGATTTTCTCATCGTAACATACCGCAACTGTGTATCGCCTATGAATTATGTAGAAAAATAAACGAGGAATAATTTTTTATTATTAAAGCTAATCCTATATCCTTAATGACATCTGCTAAAATGAGTTCATTAGTATTCAGCTATGCAGTAAGGAGTACACAAACTGTGCCATGACCACTGAGCCAGATGACAACTAAAGGATCCATTGTGCCAGGAATCAATATTCCTGTTCACCTGCGGGAATCCTCATAAGAACGGAATCACTACATTTGAATGGTTTCTATGTAAATGTGTTTTGCCCCAACCTTTGTCTAACATTTGTTGTATTTGTTTCAGAATTAATATTTTGTTTGTCTTGGAATTTCTTTATTTTTTATTTTTTTTTTAATTTTCATTTCATTGTGATGTTTGGAAAAGTATCGGCATTTTTATCCGAGTGGAATGGACTTTTATAAAGAGACAATCAAAGTGTGAATTGAACTGTATGATGATGATGACACTATAAAAATGTCATATTTGTGATTCTGTTTAAGAATGGAAACAACAAATTGCTCCAAGCAAAACGACTTTGTAGTATTACGCTAAACGGGCCATGTTTATGAGTATTAATCAATTATAATTTCACATTATAATGTGAAAAAGTGGCATTTGAAGCGGTTTTATTTTGAATGATTTTGTGTTTTCTTATTGGTTGTGAACAACCATGTCTATTTGCTGAGAGCAGTCATTAGCATTTTCTCCAAAACACAAGCTCAACACCTAGTGAACTGCCTATCTAGGCAGCATTTTAGGGCATCATAGACTGTTCTTAAAGGTTGGCAGCGACAATAAAAAAAATTATATTTGACCCATTATTTACCCAGCTTGTTAATACCAAACTCAAACCGGTATCAACTGTCTGAGTGTTTTGCGCACTTCACGCGATTCAAGGACCACTGTTTTGGTTGCTGCCTATGTAGACCGTTGCAAATAAGTTACTTGTGAGGCTTCAAAAAAGCTATGATGCTTCCACAGGGCCTGTTCATACCGAACGTGTTATTGCGCTTAAAAAACAGCAGAGAATGGAGGTGTATCGAGGCGCGCTTTTAAAAGTTGGCGCGCTTTTAAAAGTTGGCGCGCTTTTTAACCTTACACGACGTCTTAAAAAACGTGATGTTCCTGCGCGAGACATTGAACAAATAAAACAGCGAGACCAGTGAAATGGTCAAAAATGTCCGTCTTGCTCATATGTACAGAAGAACAATTTAGAAAATACAGACAGATGCAAAAACGTATTTTGTGTGAACGGCCCCTTAGAACGTCACTAATGTAGGCAGCACACATGGTTTCGGAGTCTCTAGCATGGGACATCCGTCGCTCTTTTTGTCAAGTAATTGAACCCAGAAGCCCTTTAATCACCTGCTTCTGTCCGTGTTGTAATTTAAATCTGTCCGTTAGAGATAATCAACCTTGGTTCAGGTACATTTTCTGCCTCATTAGATGCCCTTAGGTCAACGGCTTTAAAACAAAACAAAACAAACATATAACAGTGGTCACGATGTCAACTAAACTGCCTCAATTAACTCCGTCCTTCAGGTTTAACCAGGTTAAATAGCTTTAACACTAAATTAACGGTGTGGATCTCACGAAAACATGCCAAGGTCACATTTCACCTCTCTATCAAATCACCTCTAATTTTGCTTTAAATTATTGTGACATTTTCATGACAATTAAAGGGACAGTTCACCCAATATATATATATATTTAGGGCTGTCTATTTAACGCGTTAATTCAGTTAATTTGACAAAAAGTAAAGCGTTAAAAAAATGAACACAATTAATCGCACTGTCCCGGACCATAATATGGAAGATTCCTGAGAAATGCTTGTAGTAACACCTGTTTACTCCAGGGGGCAGTAAGTGACACTTCAGCTGTATGAGCAACACACAGTTTATACAGTGAAGAAACACTTCAGCAGAACAACACAAACATGCGTTACATTCTTGCGTTCAAAATACTTGATGGAGCGTAAATGTGATCTAAGAGATCTCAAGATGTCTTTATAAGTATTAAACTATATTTAACTCGACACAGTGACCTAAAAATGCAACAGTGCGTTTAGCTGTTGCCCCCAGATAGATATTGAAAACAACTTTTTGTTATGTCGAGATCACGAACAAAAATTAAGTCATGATCACGAGAAAACAACCTTTTGTTATGCTGAGATCACGAGAAAATTAAGTCATGATCACGAGAAAACTAGACAGAAAAATAATAATAACGCAACGCCTCTTTGAGCTTCCGTACAAATATATATATATATATATATACACCAGATGTTTATGACTTTCTTTCTTCTGCTGAACACAAATGAAGATTTTTATAATATCTCAGCTCTGCAGGTACAATGCACGTGAAAGGTGGACAGAACTTTGAGGCTCCAAAAAGCACATAAATGCAGCATAAAAGTAACCCATAAGACGCCAGTGGTTAAATCCATATCTTTAGAAGTGATCTGATAGGTGTGGGTGAAAAACAGATACATTTTTAAGTCCTTTTTAGCTATAAATCTCCACGTTCACTTTCACATTTTGAAAGTGGAGATTTATAGGGGGAAAGGATAGAAATATCAATCTGTTTTTCACCCAAAGTGATTGCATCGCATTAGAAGCCATATATTGAACCACTGGGATCGTATGGATTACTTATTTGCTGCATTTATGTTATTTTTGGCACTTCAAAGATCTGGCCACAATTTGCTTGCATTGTATGGACCTACGGAGCTGAAATATTCTTTAAAAAAATCTTTATTTGTGTTCTGCAGAAGAAAGAAATTCAAACACATCTGAGATGGCAGGAGGGTGAGTAAATGATGAGAGAATTGTCAATCTTGGGTGAACTGTCCCTTTAAGCACATTTCTCCCCAAAAATCTCATTTCCGCACTGCGCATTTGAATAATTCCTCATTGGTTTTAAATGGTCATTTTCATTAGATTTTCATTAGCTACTAACAATACAGTATTAAAGTAAATAAAATGTTTTTTTTTTTTTATTCAATCAGCATAATTTAAAGGCAGAACAGATACTATCATGATGTATTTAAAAAACAAAAAACAAAAAAAAGCTAATGTAGGTCTTAAAATAGGCTTAATTTGCTTTAAGCAAAATCTACTTTTTAATTTCTCTCTATTTTATGCTGGACGTGTACTTGATGGTTTTTATGAGATTCACTCAAACAGTCTACAAGACCACGTTAGATCATAGTTCTGTGTAAAAATGGCGACTTTTTTTAATGGAGTTAAATGTAGATTGATTGATTTTCTTTATTGGAAAACTATGAATCATGCATACCTCAGAAGTCTACTTCACGGTTACGTTTGGACATTCGTTGAACCCTGGTGCACTTAATGTGTGTGTTTATTTGCCTGTGATTCACCTGCAGCGATTGGCTGCGCAGATTTATTGACTGCAGTGTGAGTTATTCAGTTTTGAGCCTCAAATCCATGATTCTAGTGTCCTCTCTCTCTCTCTCTCTCTCTCTCTCTCTACATAAACAGCATGTGGATATTAATGCTGATGATAACAAGACTCAGAACTGGATCCCTCCGTGTATAGTACTGTCATGTCATCCAAATGGTATCCTGAGTTTAGAGTGTTTTCTCGTGCCATGTTTGATGATGTGTGTGAGTTTGTACATGCACGAAAAGACCGAACGCGAGACAGATAACAAGTGTGTTTGATGGACAGTCGTGCAGAAACTCAGGGAGTGCAGAAATGTTTCATTTTTTGCAGAGATGTTTGACAGATGTTAGTGCACCTGTGAGTGGATGAGAACCCATTGTTTAGTCCTTGAATGAATCGCAGGTCACATTTTACCCCCGAATGATATTTTGCATCAAGGAAATGAAACCTTTTAGGAGCATTCATATTTTATTTGCATTGTGACATCATTCTCGTGAGATTAAGCACTTTTCCTTCAGATTCATATGGCTGTATGCATCCAGTCATTGCATATTTGAGCTTAATTTGTCATTCCCGTTTTCATGAGTCATTTTATGCAGTATTTCAGTAGTGAGAATGCATAAAGCTTGTGAAATAACACTGTAGCCTGTCAAATGTTTGCATTACTTGTACTTCGTCATGAGAATGAGATTTGTTTGCATTGCTGTAATGAAAATGGGTGGCAGGGTGCTTAATTGTCACAATGCACAATGTTCATGTCTTCCATTACTGTTTATTATTTCCAGTTACGCCGAAATTGCATGTGGGGAATGTGATTGGACACTGATGTCTTTTTTTGTCACGCACTCATGTTGGATTGATGTTCCTCCGTTTTCCTTTTAATGCCGTTTTATTTCAAGGCCGGATGAAATGCCACTTTATTTATCTGGCTTTTTCTAGGTAATGAATCTGGGGGCCGCAGTCAGTTTGATTTCTCTGTAAATGTTGAACTGATTTCCAAACACAGTCTCTTTAGCTTGGCTCGGGTTTCAAATCGATAGTTGCTTTTTCTGCCGTACCACGTGCCTGCACACAACATACGTTACCAGTGCTCAACTCCACAAAGCTCCTCAATCGTTTACAGTTAACAACATAAACACTTACATATATGCACACACACAGATAAACCAGAGTTTAGCTTATGGGGCTCTTATTTTGGACTGCGTCCGTCCCACCTGGTGCTCATTTGTTACTATTGCAAAACTTCACTTAAAGTACCTGTAAGGCCTGTGTTCTGCTCATATACGGGCTTCAGAAGTAGTTATTGCTCATTTTAAGGGTCATTACAGGTCAGTAAATTAAGGGTCTTTGTATTTCTCTCTTTACACGTCTGTAGCACCTGTTAGCTAAACCTCAATCTACAATCATCATGAATTATTTGTTAAAGGATTATTGACGCTGAGCTGCTAGGAATGAGTCATTTTTTGTGTATGTGAAAAGTTTGTTTTGATTCTGTCAGAAATGTTTTTTGTTTTATTATAATTCAACCAATAATAAACATTTTACACACCAAGTTGTTATTCCAAATTGTGTGTCCGCAATGTTTGGTCTTTATTCATCGACGATTGGTGATTTATTTGTCGAGTGAACAACATTGTATGAAGTGTCTCTAGGAGATGTTAACTAAAAAATGAACATTTTGAAAACGATCTCTTTGGTTTTATAAACCAGACTTCATGTAGGAGCCTCAATGTAAACAAATTAGGTCAGACAGGCCCTCTGTTTCATGTCCTTTTATTATACAGTGTGTGTGTCTGTGTGTGTAGGTATGCATGTGTGTGTGTGTGTGTGTCTGTGTGTGTAGGTATGCATGTGTGTGTGTATGCATGTGTGTTTGTATGCATGTGTGTGACTGTGTATGCATGTATGTATGCGTATGTGTGTGTGACTGTCTGTGTATGTATGTGTGTGTTTTTGTATGTGTGTATGCGTGTATGTATACGTGTGTGACTGTATGTGTGTGTGTTTCCGTATGCGTGTGTGTCTGTATGCGTGTGTGTGTGTGTGTGTGTATGCATGTGTGGGACTGTGTCTGTGTGTTTGTGTATGCGTGTGTTTGTGTGTGTGTGACTATGCATGTGTGTGTGTATGTGTATGTGTGTGTGACTATGTGTGTTTGTGTATGCGTGTGTTTGTGTGACTATGCATGTGTGTGTGTATGTGTATGTGTGTGTGACTGTCTGTTAATGTATGTGTGTGTTTGTATGTGTGTGTATGCGTGTATGTATACGTGTGTGACTGTATGTGTGTGTGTTTCTGTATGCGTGTGTGTCTGTATGTGTGTATGTATGCGTGTGTGTGTGTGTGTGTATGCATGTGTGTGACTGTGTGTGTGTTTGTGTATGCGTGTGTTTGTGTGTGTGTGACTATGCATGTGTGTGTATGTGTGTGTGACTGTATGTGTTTGTGTGTGTGACTATGTGTGTGTGTATGCGTGTGCTTGTGTGTGTGACTATGCATGTGTGTGTGTATGTGTGTGTGACTGTCTGTGTATGTATGTGTGTGTTTGTATGTGTGTGTATGTGTGTATGTATACGTGTGTGACTGTATGTGTGTGTGTTTCTGTATGCGTGTGTGTCTGTATGCGTGTATGTATACGTGTGTGACTGTATGTGTGTGTGTTTCTGTATGCGTGTGTGTCTGTATGTGTGTATGTATGCGTGTGTGTGTGTGTATGCATGTGTGGGACTGTGTGTGTGTGTTTGTTTATGCGTGTGTGTGACTCTTTGTGTGTGTATGTATGTACGTGTGTGTGTGTGTGTGTTTTATAATGTTGCGCTAGGCTTACTCTTCCCCCTTTTATATTACGTTCTAATAACCACACTAAATATTATGCCCCTGATTTGAGAAGTACGAAACATTTGTTCTGGATGTCCAGACGTATAGCCATGATGCATTTGTTCAGATTCTGTCACTGCCATCGAGATGATCCCATTTGACCTACTTATGTCAGACCATGTTTATGACAACATGACCTAGAAACAGCGGCTGTCACGAGGTCATAAATGAAGAGCTTGTGTAGCAGCCAATAACGTAATACATTTTCCATTCTTAATGTAATAAAAGTCAATAATGTAATAACTTACCGATAATATAATACAATTTCTGAACCAATAACGTTATAACTTTTTGCCCATAATATAATAAGTTCTTACATTATTGACTGGGTTAAATAAAAAAATAATACACATTTATTACATTATTGTCAGTTATTACATTAACGTTAGATGTTACATTATTGTCAGTTGTTATTACATTAACGTTAGATGTTACATTATTGTCAGTTATTACATTAACGGTAGATGTTACATTATTGTCAGTTATTACATTAATGGTAGATGTTACATTATTGTCAGTTATTACATTAACGTTAGATGTTACATTATTGTCAGTTATTACATTAATGGTAGATGTTACATTATTGTCAGTTATTACATTAATGGTAGATGTTACATTATTGTCAGTTGTTATTACATTAACGTTAGATGTTACATTATTGTCAGTTATTACATTAACGTTAGATGTTACATTATTGTCAGTTATTACATTAATGGTAGATGTTACATTATTGTCAGTTGTTATTACATTAACGTTAGATGTTACATTATTGTCAGTTGTTATTACATTAACGTTAGATGTTACATTATTGTCAGTTATTACATTAATGGTAGATGTTACATTATTGTCAGTTATTACATTAACGTTAGATGTTACATTATTGTCAGTTATTACATTAACGTTAGATGTTACATTATTGTCAGTTATTACATTAACGTTAGATGTTACATTATTGTCAGTTATTACATTAACGTTAGATGTTACATTATTGTCAGTTATTACATTAACGGTAGATGTTACATTATTGTCAGTTATTACATTAACGTTAGATGTTACATTATTGTCAGTTATTACATTAACGGTAGATGTTACATTATTGTCAGTTATTACATTAATGGTAGATGTTACATTATTGTCAGTTATTACATTAACGGTAGATGTTACATTATTGTCAGTTATTACATTAACGTTAGATGTTACATTATTGTCAGTTATTACATTAACGTAGATGTTACATTATTGTCAGTTATTACATTAACGGTAGATGTTACATTATTGTCAGTTATTACATTAACGGTAGATGTTACATTATTGTCAGTTATTACATTAATGGTAGATGTTACATTATTGTCAGTTATTACATTAATGGTAGATGTTACATTATTGTCAGTTATTACATTAATGGTAGATGTTACATTATTGTCAGTTATTACATTAACGTTAGATGTTACATTATTGTCAGTTATTACATTAATGGTAGATGTTACATTATTGGCTGCTACAGCTTGTCTTTTAAAATAAGCTTAAATTCATTTGAAAGTTGATTTAAGGTTTAACATTTACAAATGTGTGTCTTGAGAAGCTGTATTTGAGGTGAGGGCATCAGGTGTGGAACAGATTTCTGTAATGACACCAACAGACCTGCAGAGGGAACTCAATCTATGTCAAATTCGCTGGGGGGGACGCAGCGAATTTCTCTTCCCAGTCCGTCCCAGCCACATCTCTGTCTCTGCTTGACGCTGCATGTTCTGTAAATAATAACAGAGCTAGCTTTCTGCTTCTTTCTATGACTGTAATCCTCATGAGAGCTGAAGATGTGTGTAATATTTTCTTATGTTTAATTCTGTGACTCTTTCGAGCTACTTAATGGCAGCTCGGGCCGATTCTGTGCAGGATGTGAGAACGTAGTTCTACACGAAAGCATTTTAGGGATGAAAACCTTCCAATGTTTTGAGATAAACATATATATATATATATATATATATATATATATATATACTGTATATAGCTGTATGTTGTATCCGTGGTATATTCTAATGTTATTAACTCATTGGAAATGCCCTATAAAGCACTAGTCATAGCAATACCTTCTGTTGTCTTCTCGGTCAAAAGGTTCCCTTAAAAAGTCAAAAGGTTCCCTTGAACTGTTTTGAGTTCCAGAAGTATAGGAACAACATGTTTTATGTTTATTCAAAATATTCTGGTCATATATAAGTATTTTAAAGGCGGTTGCACACCGGACGAGAACTACATGGCACAAGTATCAAACACGGGGCATGTCGATGAAATTTGAGCAGCCTCCCGAGTTGTAGCTGGGCACCGCCCACAGATGGCGAGTGGCGGCGGCGGTGTGCGTACCTTCATTGAAAACAGTCGTTTTGAATTTTAGAACACGCCATGTCGTCCACCAGACGCGTCCAGTGTGCAACCCCCTTAAGGGTGAAGGGAGGCCAATTTGGTTACATTATTCACACTGCGTCATTGGAGTGGGCGGTCGCTCCTGGGCTCATTTCGCGGGCTTTGTCAAACCTGATTTTTAAATAATGAAGCTGAAATAAGCATATACCATCGATGAGCAACCTCGAAGCTAACGGTAGGTCTGTCTTTAATCGAAAATGAATTAGCCTATGGAAAACATTTATGGGATTGCTTCCGGATCCAGACTGTTGTGCTCTGTTGCATGGCTCTTTGGGATATTCAGCTCTGATTGGCTAAGCGCTGTCATATAAGCCACATCCCCACTATTTCATTTTCGCTTTCCTAACATCATTGTTTTTCCAATGTATGTGCTAATGGAGAGAGTTTGGTGGAGTAAAACACCTTTCTAGTGTGAATGAGAGGTATAAATTAGGGCTGTCGATTTAATGCATTAAAAAAAATGAACAATTAATGGCAACGCCACTGGATTGTAATAAGGAAGGTTCCTGAGAAATGCTTGTAGTACCTCCTGTTTACTCCAGGGGGCAGTAAGTGACACTTCAGCTGTATGAGCAACACACAGTTTATACAGTGAAGAAATACTTCAGCAAAAAAATTGTGAACATGGCTTTAAAGTGTGTTATTTATCATATGAAGAGAATTCAAATTAATCGACATGATTAGTTCTTAGTAATACATGACACAATTGATATAAAGGGGATGAGAATGGGGTATGGTGGTTTTACAAGAGGGATGTTTTGTGTTCTTTCAACAAGGGGAATGACATCCACTTGCACCATTGATGAGTAGATCTCCCCATGATATCTCTCTCTCTCTCTCTCTCTCTCTCTCTCTCTCTCTCTCTCTCTCTCTCTCTCTCTCTCTCACACACACACACACACACACACTCACACACACACACACACACACACACACACACACACATTTACCTAGCTATCTATATGAGAACATACCATATAATTATATTGATTTATATAAAGCTAATGATAATTATTACAGACTCTAACCCTAAGCTTACTCATAAAAGGAAACTTGTTGCATATATACTGTGTGAATGTGTGTGTATACAGTATATATGCACACACACACACATATATATATATATATATATATATATACACAAGCTATTTAAACACATTTTTTAACCAGTCCAGATATTTAATATTAGCAAACTACAGATTTGGCAAGTCATTTAGGACATCTACTTTGTGCATGACACGAGTCATTTTTCAAAAATTGTTTACAGACCGATTGTTTCACTTTTAATTGACTATAATCACCATTTCAGTGTGTCAGAAATGTACATACACGAAGTTAACTGTGCCTTTAAGCAGCTTGGAAAATCTAAAGAAATCAGCCAAGAACTCAGAAAAAAAAATGGTGGACCTCCACAAGTCTGGTTCATCCTTGGGAGCAATTTCCAAATGCCTGAAGGTACCACATTCATCTGTACAAACAATAGGACACAGGCTTAAACACCATGTGACCATGTAGCCATCTTACCGCTCAGGATGGAGACACATTCTGTCTCCTAGAGATGAATGTAATTTGGTGCGAAATGTGCAAATCAATCCCAGAACAACAGCAAAGGACCTTGTGAAGATGCTGGAGGAAACAGGTAGACGAGTATCTAGATCCACAGTAAAACAAGTCCTATATGGACATAACCTGAAAGGCTGCTCAGCAAGGAAGAAGCCACTGCTCAAAAACTGCCATAAAAAAACTTCTGACTTCAACTGTCTATATATATATATTTACATTTATGCATTTGGCATTTTATCCAAATCGACTTACAGAGCCCTTATTACAGGGACAATCCCCCCGGAGCAACCTGGAGTTAAGTGCCTTACTCAAGGACACAATGGTGGTGTCTGTAGGGATCGAACCAGCAACCTTCTGCTTACCAGTAATGTGCTTTAGCCCACTATGCCACCACCACTCCACCATACTATATATCTAATAACTATTGAGTCTCACATCCTGTGATCTAAAAAATACCACAAACTTTCAGTAAATTTCACAATATATTTCCATTTAGCACGCAAAGTGTTTTTGAGTGATTGCGATGACTTCCCTTTCTATCACAAGTCTAAAGTCAGATTAGCATACCGTGTTTAGACTACTCCTGTAAACATAAAAGGCTTGAAAGTAAGACATTCAGTACTTTTTAAGAGTTTGTACTTTGTCAATAACTGAATTTGTTCAGTGATGTTGATTATCTAAAGAATGTGAGTTTTCCTGGAGAGTTCTGCAACACTTTTATATGAAGGCAATAAAACCGGATAGCTGTTTCCTTAACGGGAAACTGCGAAACAGCATTATAAAATGCCAATCATTTGGATGGAAACCCAGTTTATAATATTCTGGGCTTAGGTCCCTCCATTGTCACCCATTTTATCACCTACTGAGCAAAACGGTGTGTCCGGTCTCTTGGAAAATTAAACGTAGGCCAAATATGTAAATCTCCTATTAGAGAGCAGCCTTGCTTACGGTTAAATCACAGCTTTCTCCAAACAATAGGTCTTCCTCATCGGAAAACAAATATCCTCATAGAGGAGCATCTGAGAGCACTTACCATACAGAATAATGAGGTTTCACTGGAATGTTTATGATCGTACTTCCAGAAAAAGCTTTATGAGGTTGAGAAATTTCTTTGGTTTAATTAACAATTTCAATCTCTCCGGATGGGTGGAAATGGTTACTGGGATGTTGCCTTTGGCCATGACAGGACGTTATATAACACAGACAGGGGAAGGTCAGGGAGGGGAAGGCGCTAGTTGTACCTTTATCTTAAACTGGAACTGGTTTAACTTCACAACCCATATTTTACATCGGACATCAAGTGGCAACACTGTCCTTACAATCAAACATCGAATCAATCACATTCCCAATTGCCAAGCGTAGTACCGGCCTTGCCTGTGACTCATTTTTGGGTCAAGACACAGACTCACCAGTTGAGACCACTGCTATGGAAAATAGGTGACAGGTATGAAAGAGTATGAAATGGAAATAAATAAATGAAGACCTCCGTCTGTGTAAGGCATCAAATAACAGTTTGCTTTTATTTGTGTTACTCATAGTGACTACCGTGCCCCCGGATTCAACCACTTACTCACTATAAAAATGAGTCTGTGACTGAAAGACACAAACAACTGGCCTGGTTAATGGTAAATTGCTCCTGGTCAGTGGGTAAGATGAGCCATCTGGTGGTAAATTGACCAATTGAATTTTTCCAGCGATACACTGGAAAAAAACCACAAAAAAAACCAAATTATTTTATTTACATCATTTCTAATCTATGATCTATTTATTTATTGTAAATGATTGAACGGTTTGGATCAATCACTTGGTATATCCCACAGTAAATACCCAAAGTCTTTAACAAAACAAAAAAAACCTAACTTCTGTAGGTCTTCTTTATTTCAAGGACTGTTCGTTGGTGACGTCATTGTTCCATGAACATTTCCTGCATGTCAAAACAGAGATTATTTAGCAGACACGGGCCACTTCTATTAAAATAAATGGGAGAAATTGGAACGCCCAACAGTAGCTAACGGTCAACCCGCCTTACAGGTAAAAGAGCCAATCATCTTTTAGATACTCGCATGTGTACTAGCTATACAAGACAGTATAATTGCACTTATAACGCAATCTGCAATAAAGAAACATAATTTATTATACCAGTTGTGACGGAACAATACACCCTTCCAGTGGATCATCGTCGCTCCGCCTCGCGTGATCCCAATTTAGAGCATCATCACCGGCGCGAGTTCTAGCACATATCGCGGCCGACGGGCAACATTCCTCTCAAGTGCAGAGGCCCAGGGAAGCCGAACAGTGTTGTCAGATTGTACTGCTTACGTTCTTCTATCTCAGTCTTGACCAACCGTTCTGGAGATTTCGGTCTTCCCCATTCAAGTGGATAGGAGCAGCACTTTCATGCCGCTTGTTTACAAAGAAAAATAGCTGCCAAAATTGCCCAAGAACGTTCCAAGATGGCCGCCGAGTGGACTGACTTACCTTGAAACAGAGACATTATTGAAAGGACCCGGAAATACGCCTGGACCGCTGTAGTTTGGTTCATTTTGCCACATGGTGACGATTTTGGAAAAAAGGCACTTAGCATAGTGATTCAGAGCTAATATTGTGCTTATTGTCAAATTATTGATATTTATACACTGGATATGCACCATCATGCATGATATGTCAGATAGAAATGATGGATGCTTCCTGCTTACAAGGTCACATGACAAAAAAATATGTACAACTGAATAGAAACACAGTGTGGGTTAATTTACCCACAGGCTCATCTTTACCTACTCCTCAGTCACAAATATCATGTTCTGTTCCTTTCCATTAGTGCTGGTGAGTCGCCAGTGATGACCTGCTGACTCACGCTGTCAGTATTAGCTCAACATGTGCTGCAATACGGGGAGAATGTGGCTTCACTGCTGTACTAGACATGCTTACAGAAGACTGACTAAATTGCAAACCAGGCATATGTACCCTGTAGACAAAACAGGCCTTAAATAGACAGTATTTCGGTGCATTTCTTAAATAAACAATCCAAAAATCCGTAGGCCTACTGAAAAATCTGTAATGCTGTGTCCGAAACCACATACTGTCACAGTATGTTCTGTATTTAATGAAGGATACACTTATCTGCTGGCAAAACAGTACGTTCTTTTAGGTGTGCATGCAAGTAGTGTTAATAGATTTTGGACATACTTCATTTGGGGACATTGGCATCGTCTCATGACCCGAATATATGACGTAAGAACAACAACCGCAAAAACTGATCTGGTTTTGTTAAACAAGCACCATTTAAGCACAGGGAACAATTACACTATGTAACACTATTTTTGTTCCTGGGTAGCAAGTGCTATTTCCTAATTGCTTATGCCTCAAAAGTATGAAAATGGCTATTATTACCCTTAAACTTTTGCTTTTGTGACCAGCACAGTGATATTTAGAAATGTACATATTTCCAATGAGAAAACGGGCGATCTTTTCATTCACATAAAGTCCGAAAAAACAACATATGAATCCAAAATTAACATTTATGATAATACTGTAAATCACTTTCACGAATCAGACCCCAAATGTAGTCTCACATCATGTTCTCGTTATACTGTCCTTGGTAGCGGCGTTCAAAGTCCAGTTTATCCTGATGGAAGCGCTCGCCTTGCTCCGAGTATGCTCCCATGTTCTCCTTGAATTTATCAAGATGAACATCAAGGATATGGCCTCTGAGGGACATCCTATTGAGCCCATTGTGCTGTAGATCTTCACCAGAGTCTCAACCAGCTCCATATACGTAGTTTTCGGCCTTGTGATTGCCCAGGAAGCCCCGAAACACTGCGACAAACTGTTCCAAGTCGCTTTCTCCTTACTAGTGAGCTTCTTGCCTCAGACAGCTTTGGGAAGAAGTCTTGAAGGTTCTTCAAGGCTGCCGACGACTCATCTAAAGCTCTGACAAATTGTTTCATACGGCCCAATTTGATGTGCAGTGGGGCATCAGCACCTTCCGGGGGTCCAACAGTGGCTTGACATTGTTCCTCCCCAAGGAGATCTTGGTCCACTGTGGCCAGTCCCAGTGCGCCTTGGTGTCCCCGCTGTCCCAAAGGCAAAAATACCAGGGAAATTGTTAAAACCGCCTTGGAGACCCATCAGGAATGCCACCATTTTGAAGTCTCCTATGATCTCCCAGCCGTACTCATCATACATCAAGGCGTCCAGCAAGGTCTTGATATGTATCCACTTAGGCAGCTGGAACTAATCTGATCCGGTGGGCTTAAGACCCCTGTAATTATACTACTATTTATATGACTGGAAAGTTCTAGAAGTTACTCCAAGTTTACTCAGCACCGAATCTATCTGGAATGTTCTGGAAAATAGATACATTTCAAAATATCACTGTCCTGGTTACAATAATAGCCATTTTCTATACATTTGAGGCATAAGCAATTAGGAAATAAAACTTACTACCAGGAACCCAAAAAAATTACATTTATATTTATAAATAAAACATTTGTTACATTGTGTCATCTTGGTATATAAAGCACTTCGATGTTTGCTCCTCAAGCCACAGTGTTTGTCTTCAATGAGATAACAGGTACAATAGATCACCAACATCGCTCTCTCAAAGTCAGGCCTTCACTCGCCCTCCAAATTAAACACATCCACAGCAGCACTTCCTGTCAAACAGGAACTGATAGTTTGTTCACTTTTTATCTGGGTCAGAACATGTAAACGTTATCGTATTCCTGCAGGCCTGTTCTGTTTCTCATCTCGAGTCTGTCCGTGTCTCTCTTTCATGACCGTGCACAATAAACAGTCACCGATAGCTATTCATTTCACACATTTTATAGTGGCAGTGCCACAAAGACTGTGTGTGTTCGTGTGTTGGTTGCTGACCTTGAAAACAGAGTTTTATTGCCGGCATACCAAAAGGGAGAAAAACACAAACTATCGGTGTCAAAAAACAAAAGTAAAAGATTTGAGGGTAAGATTGAGTTATATAGTCTTTTATTGACACAATTCAACACTTTAAATATAGTATAAAACAGTCTCATCATAGTAAATAGTAAAACTTTCACAGTGCAAAATACAAAAATACAGCATATGACCGATTCAGTAGTTAATGCAGACCAGTATACAAACGGCTAATTTCCATAAAAGCCATCGTCAATGAGGTGGAAAACCTCTACTGATATGCAAGTGTACATTCACTAGAAACATATATATTGGTGGTATTCCTTCAGCAAAATAATGTCTCAAAAGCAAACAGTGTGCACCGTTTAATTAAATGAGCAGCAAATTGATCAGAATAACACTAATATCTTAAAACGTTATATCTCTAATAACTAACAATTTAACATGTTTTTAAGCAACATTTAAATAATCATATCATCATGTTGTACAGATCATAACAAAAGCCTTTGTAGTGTTTTTTTTCTGTTACAGCATAATTTACTGTAAAGCTCCTCTGAAATGATTTGTTGTGAAAAGTGCTATAAAAATAGAAATGACTTGAAGACTTGTTAAATAGTGCTTACATGGGCTCCGTCCAAACCCAAGTGAGCCGCCTACCAAGACAGCATATTTAGGCATCATGGGTGCAAACATTTTGCACCTTGTAAGCAACAAAACAATGCTGCTTTAAGAGATAGCTAATTTTAGCCTAATGCTAAGGCAGCATCGCATGTGTCCTTCACGTAGAAGGCAAAATGTTGAGGGAAACGTCGATTATTAAAATGATAGACTAAAAATAATAGTTCAAATTGAGTATTTCACCCAATATTTGTGTGGTTTTTAGTGCTTATTAGAGTATCCGTTAGCTGTTAGCTTAGCATTATGCTAGCATCAGACTCTATTGGAATTAATGGAGTGGCTATGTTAGCTTAGCATTATGCTAGCATCAGACTCTATTTGAATTTATGGAGTGGCTATGTTAGCTTAGCATTATGCTAGCATCAGACTCTATTGGAATTAATGGAGTGGCTATGTTAGCTTAGCATTATGCTAGCATCAGACTCTATTTGAATTTATGGAGTGGCTATGTTAGCTTAGCATTATGTTAGCATCAGACTCTATTGGAATTAATGGAGTGGCTATGTTATCTTAGCATTATGCTAACATCAGACTCTATTGGAATTAATGGAGTGGCTATGTTAGCTTAGCATTATGTTAACATCAGACTCTATTGGAATTAATGGAGTGGCTGTGTTAGCTTAGCATTATGCTACATCAGACTCTATTGGAATTAATGGAGTGGCTAAGTTTGCTTAGCATTATGCTAGCATCAGACTCGATTGGAATTAATGGAGTGGCTAATGAATTTAGTTAGTTATGAAGTTTCATTTTGGTTAAGATGCTGCCTTAGAAGGTAGTTGCCAAAGTTGAGAGTAGCAACGCAGCTCACGAGGGTTCAGAAAAAGCTGTATGTTTTTAATTATGTTGAACACTTGTAGAAGGACTTAATGCTAGTGTTAAAAACGTACAGTATCACACTCTCTCTCTCTCTCTCTCTCTCTTTGTTTACGTACAATAACTCTCCATTTCTCTCTCAAACTGTTGGTTGAGTATCACACCCCAAAAACTCCACCCGCAGGGCGATGTCGTTGACCCAGCCTTTAGGGTGAATCCGTATAAAGCGGGTGAACAGGGGCGGATCAAACTCGTTCAGCACTTCATCGTCAGGTTCTCCGTTTCCTTCAAAGATCTAGTATATAGAAACACATGAACATGAATGCAGGATTTCTGTGTTACATCTATATGCATCTATAATCCATATCTCACTTTACTGTGTCTGGTTTATCTGGTTTGGACGCATTGTAGAATAAATAAAATAAACACCAGGGCTGTCAGTCAATTTAAAATTTTAATCAAATTAATTACATGATATGCTGATTAATTAATTAAATTAATCGTAATTAAGTGCATATTTAAATATCCGTTTCGTGTCCTGGTCCTGATCACCCTGCCAGGATTTATTGTGCGATATCAACCGGCTGATTATATTAAATATTATATTTATAATTATTTTAATAAAACTATTCTAATTCATATAATTAAATGCATGACATTACTGAGAAAGCATTGATAAGACAAAATTAAAAGCGGCTTTAGAATGCAATGCATTTTTTATTTCCATATTATTGAACATAAACCAATTATTGGCCTACAGGCAGGGCTGGACTTGCAATCTGGAATACCGGGCATTTTCCCGGTGGGCCGGCGCACTTAGGGGCTGATCATGGGGCGGACTGGCCATTGGCAGAACCGAGCGGGCCGGCGGGTCGACCGCATAATGGGCCGAATGGGCCAAGCTAAAATGAGCCGCCGCGTTATACATAACGGACCACAAAAAGGCGCCGCGATATGCACAAACGGAAAGTGAACCCCCCTAAACCCCTCCCCACCAAACAATTTCTGGGCCAGTTGCTATAGAAAATCCCGGGCCAATTTCTCTTCCCAGTCCAGTCCAGCCCTGCCTACAGTTCACAGCAATCCAAAATCTTTGCAATTGAAATCTTCAATCCGTCCAAGATAGACTGATTATAAGGGGTTTTCTAAGGATGCTTCAGTGTACCCCTGCATCAGATGGACGCAATTGGAGCATTTCACTTTGGTCGCGTTGCATCATAAACATGTTTTTAGCTCGCAGTGTCGTTAAACATAGTTTGAAACTGAGAAAAACATGTCTTGAGATCCCTGCATTTGGAAATGCGCTTCATCAAGCTGTGTTTGAACACAAGAACATGTTCTCATCTTGTGTTGTCACTACTGTCAAGCAAGAGTTTGGTTTGTGCTCTGTACTGCGCGTTGCTTTTACAGCTGGAGCTCCGCTTACTGCCCCCTGCTGAGAACAGATGGTACTTCAAGCTTGAATTGTTTAGATTATAGGATTATTCTTTATTAGGGTCCGGGGACATGATTAATTGCATTTATTTTTTGAAAATGTTATTTTTTTTATATATAATTGATCGCACTGAAATAGAGTTAAATTGACAACAACATTAAAAACACACCTTCTCTTGATCTGAGTCTTTTTCCTTCACACTGGTCCATGTGTGGCCATTGTTGCTTACGGAGATGGTAAATTCAGTGACCATTATCTGTTTGAGCACTGAATGAGCGCCCTGCGTCACCACACCGGTCACTCGCTTCATAGATGTAAAGTCCACCTGTAACCACTCATGAGGGTTACTGGTCTGGATAGAGAGAGAGAGAGAGAGAGAGAGAGAGAGAGAGAGAGAGAGACAGAGCGAGAGACAGAGAGAGAGAGAGAGGGACAGAACGAGAGAGAGAGACAGAGAGCGAGAGACAGAGAGAGAGAGAGAGACAGAGAGTGAGAAAGAGAGAGTGAGAGACAGAGAGAGAGCGAGAGAGAGAGAGAGAGAGACAGACAGAGAGAGAGAGAGAGAGAGACAGAGAGAGAGAGAGAGAGAGAGAGAGACAGAGAGTGAGAAAGAGAGAGAGACAGAGAGAGAGCGAGAGAGAGAGAGCGAGAGACAGACAGAGAGAGAGAGAGAGAGAGACAGAGAGAGAGAGAGAGAGAGAGAGAGAGAGAGAGAGAGAGAGTGAGAAAGAGAGAGCGAGAGACACAGAGAGAGAAAGAGAGAGAGAGAGAGAGAGAGAGAGAGAGAGAGAGAGAGAGAGAGAGAGAGAATTTACAATGATGAATTTTACAATATCTATGTCTTTGCAATGGGGCTGTTCACACCCATAAAAACTTGCAACACCCAGGAGTGAATCTACACAACCCAAGAGAAAGACTAAATGTTTTATAATGTTGTACTCAAGCAAGAATCATCAACTTTAGGCACGTCTCAAAAGAAAGTTTAAAACATTTTTCACTCTCAAAATGTCCAACAGTGTGTGTTCTTGCATCCCAGAAGATTATTTAGTTTGAAAGTCATGATAATTCCCACCACAGTGTCATTTCCAATGTTTTGTGTTTAATAGAATTCTATGGTGGAAATGACGCTGAAATGAAACGTTTTTGAAATAAAATGGCTAACTCCTTTGTCTTTCTAAGGCTAATTTCATAGCTAACTGTGGCAGGGCGGAGGGCAAAGCCGGGTCGTGATTCCGTACACCCGACCCCTAATCAGGCTAATTAGCCCCCCGAGAGGGATAAAGGCCGACAGCTGTCTGTAAATCTCTCTCTGACGCACTTCCGTCTGCATTTTTCCCTCTCAGGGGCTAATTAGCCTGATCACGACCCGGCTTTGCCCTCCGCCCTGCCACACTAACATTTCATGTATCCTAAATAAAAACAAAATAATATTTTCACACTTTTGGTGTAATGTAGACTGGAAAGGATACCCAATTCAATTATTCTGCTCACAAGTGATATTTTCATCACACTTCATATCAAGCATGCTCTTCACTGCAATGTTGTATAACACCTCTTACCTTGGGTCTCCATGCATTTGCACGCCCTTTCTGGTGGAGTCGAGCAAGGTCTGGAATCCACGAGAGTAACCACTTGTTCAGGAACGATGATGCGCTGATACTGCTGCTGGGAATCCACCCGCGCTGCATTCCCAATGGCATAGAACAACCTGAGGAACACAAACGTGCATGCTCAAATTCCTCTAAGTGTTATTGATGTACTGTGAATATACAGCAATGCCTCATTAGTGAGATCTTATTCAGCTCTCTCTGGAAAGGCATTTGAAGCTTTCTACCCCAACTTTCCTCTCATAATGAAGCTGCTATTGATCTGGCACCAGGGAGCGCCAAGGGAGAGTGTCAACAAAGATACGAAGAGATACGAAGCTTTAGTGAAAGTTGGAGGTGAATTCTCATCTCTTTGAAGGTACAGTATGAAGACAGGCGGTCGAATAAAAACCAAAACCATCCAAAGCTTTCCTATTTCCACATTGAAATGCTTACATCATAATACAAACAAAAAAACGACTATTTAAAGGGACAGTTCACCCAAAAATGAAAATTCCCTGATCATTGACTCACCCATGGAGTCCATATGACTCCATGTATTCTGAAGCGATTCAATTGCTTTGGGTGAGAAACCTTTTTTACTATAAATCTCCACTTTCACCTCCACTTTCAGAATGTGAAAGTGGAGATTTGTAGTAAAAAAGGACTTAAATAATGATCTGTAACTCACCCCAACCTATCATATTACTTCTGAAGACATGGATGTGACCACTAGAATCGTATGGATTACTTTTATGCTGCCTTTATGTGTTTTTTTGGACCTACAAAGATCTGGCCACCATTCACTTGCATTGTAAGGACCTACAGAGCTGGGATATTCTTCTAAAAATCTTTGTGTTCAGCAGAACAAAGAGAGTCAAACACATCTGGGATGGCATGAGGATGAGTAAATGATGAGATAATTTGTTTATTTATTTTACTTGGTTGAACTATCCCTTTAAAAAGACTTTTCAAAGGCTTTTCATACTGTAGCAATAATAATGACAGTCCCATTATTCACTTGTTTCCTAGTTGATGCATTGTTTGTGTGAAAACATCTTCTTTTACTCTATCTTCCTCCTCTTCTCCATCATTAGACAATACTATCATGACAATGTGTCTGTATTCACTCACTGTTTAGGTCACACCCCAGCAGTTCGATCCTCAGGGTGGGCTGCTTTGGAAAGGTCAACGGGTGAATCCGGATATAACGCCCCACAATGGGCGGAGAAAACACGTTTTCTTTAATTTTGGATGCGTCCATGTTTCCATTGAAAGTCTGATGTCAAATAAACAAGAAAACCTTTCAGCAACATGTCAGGGATGAATAACACTCAAATTATGAAGGATATAAAAATAGCATACATTTCTCAACTCAAAGCAGAACTATTTCAGTGGAAAAGATTAAATGTGTAAGTTTCATGATGGTTTGTGATGGTTTAAGGAAGTTTGGGACTGTCTGTGTTTTCAGAGCTGCTCCTGTATACTTCTGTATACTCAGTACATTCGCAGTTATTTGGGTTTTTAGTCCCTTTTACAGCCTGATCTCATGAAAATTACAAGACTGTAGCAACAATATTCCAAAACGAAATTTAGTGCTGCAGTTTCCTAAATGTCCAGCGGGGGGCGCCAAAAGTGAGTGAAATGGTGTTGTAATCAGACAAGGTTTTTAAGGTGAATATCAGGTCCCGTTTGGTCAGGTGACACAAATGGCTGCTTACACTTGGTCGTTTAAATGTGTCTCCTGTGACTGCTTGTCTTCGGATTTGGAGGGGAGGGTCTCTGTTTCATGCCGACATACATCAATCATTATGTCAGCATGTTACTGTATGATATTAAAGCACAACAAAGTCAGAAAAGACAAAGAAAGCGCAAAAAACAGCTCGCCGTTTCTCCCAGATTCGGTTGAAATTCAATCTAAGCACAAACGCAACATGTCACGCAGAATTATCCGTTATTTTAGTGGATTACCTGTATTAAAGGAGCTTGGTGTTTGTGCTGGTCATCTGTGCTGATATCAGACACACTAAACAAGATACGGGAAGATCTCGTGATTGTGTTTATTCGGTTTTTTTTTTGTCTCCCATTTTCTCCCCAATCTGGAATGCCCAATTCCCAATGCGCTCCAAGTCTTCGTGGTGGCGTAGTGACTCTCAATCCGGGTGGCAGAGGACGAATCTCATTTGCCTCCACGTCTGAGACCGTCAATCCGCGCATCTTATCACGTGACTTGTTGAGTGCGTTACCACGGAGACATAGTGCATGTGGAGGCTTCACGCTATTCTCCGCGGCATCCACGTACAACTCGACACGGCTCCCACTGAGAGCGAGAACCACATTATAGTGACCATGAGGAGGTTACCCCATGTGACTCTACCCTCCCTAGCAACCGGGCCAATTTGGTTGCTTAGGAGACCTGACTTGAGTCACTCAGCACACTCTGGATTCAAACTCGTGACTCCAGGGGGTCTGTCAGATCGGACGGTTATTTCCTTTTAAAGCTGCTCGTAAACAGCAATGTTTAAACTCTTGTTTTAGCGCAGTGGTTGATTGACAGGTGAGAGGTGGTGCTTCACTGCTGCTGGGATGCATTACACATGCGTTTTTGACCACATTCATATGTGGGTTCTGTGATCACAAAACCCTTTAGACCCCATTTAAACCAGTATCGCACCATTGTCACGAAAAGAGAGCGGAGCCGGAAGGCAAAGCTCTCGATCTACCGGACAATTTTTGTTCCTACCCTCACCTATGGTCACGAAGGATGGGTCATGACCGAAAGAACTAGGTCGCAAGTATAAGCGGCCGAAATGGGCTTCCTCAGAAGGGTGGCGGGCTTCTCCCTTAGAGATAGGGTGAGGAGCTCAGTCATCCGTGAGGATCTCGGAGTAGAGCCGCTGATCCTTTGCGTGGAAAGGAGTCAGTTGAGGTGGTTTGGGCATCTGGTAAGGATGCCCCTGGGCGCCTCCCTAGGGAGGTGTTTCAGGCACGTCCAGCTGGGAGGAGGCCTCGGGGAAGACCCAGGACTAGGTGGAGAGATTACATCTCCACACTGGCCTGGGAACGCCTCGGGGTCCCCCAGTCAGAGCTGGTTAATGTGGCTCGGGATAGGGAAGTTTGGGGCCCCCGCGACCCGACTTCGGATAAGCGGTTGAAGATGGATGGATGGATTTACACATCATCACCTATTCAAAAGAATTGGTGGAGCCGATGCTACTCATTTCACATGCAAAGATGTTAGCTAATCATAACAGAGGACTTTTACATGTCTTAAAGGTACAGTAGCAAAACCAGCCTGGTGGAAAATGGTCTAAATTGGACTAAACGGTTTTTGAGGAACAGATTTGTAAACTATGTCCTATTCGTGAACACTTAGTGAAATGCTGATACTGACGTAAGTTGATTTGGTGCTGTTTCCTCTGTAGGTGGTCCAGTTCTCCTGGTCTTTACTGTAACTGATGCTGTACAGTACGGTGAAGGACTCGCTCAAACCCATCGAGGTCTTCGCACCTTGAGTCTGAATCCCATGAAGGATCATGGGCTTTAACAGATCCACCTTACACATAAAAAACGATAGAAACATTGTCAGGGATAATGTACAGTCAGCACGTCTTCGATATGCTCACTATCTCTCAGACAGTATCACACAGACATTGATATTGGAGCAAAGGTTAACAAAGTTTACTATGAAATGCTATTTATAGTATTTCAAAACTATTTCTGGCTGACAGTGAAATTAAAATGTGTCATGACTGGCTATGAAGTCACTACTGTATACAGCATGAGCAACAGATAACTCATAGTGGTTTTATGATGTAATTCTTAACCATAAAAATGCAGTTGAATCATTGTGTCCATGACTGAGGAAACATTGAGTACAATTCCTTCGAACTGTTTTACCTGGAGCCAAGAGTTTGTGTTGATGCCCATCCAGGCATTAACAGATCCCGATAACTCCAGTCGAGCTAAACTGGGCTTCCAGTCCCCTTGAAGAGAAATGTGATTTTAGCATTTATAGACATGTGGAATTATTTGTAATGAACCATTTTAGGGTGATTCTTTAATTGGATTGTTTCAGAATTAAAGCTGATTTATGTAACTTTTTCGGAAGCAAACTAATAGTAGCTCAGCGAGACTTGATGCTGACTATCACCCCTGGAGTCGCGAGTTTGAATCCTGGTTGTGACGAGTGACTCCAGCCAGGTCTCCTAAGCAACCAAATTGGCCCGGTTGCTAGGGAAGGTTGAGTCACATGGGGTAACCTCCTCGTGGTTGCTTTAATGTGGTTATTGGGACGCGTGGCGAGTTGTGCGTGGAATAGCATGAAGCCTCCACATGCATTATGTTTCCGTGGTAACACTCTCAACAAGCCATGTGATAAGATGCACGGATTGACGGTGTCAGACATGGAGGCAACTGAGATTCGTCCTCCCCCACACGGATTGAGACGAGTCTCTACGCCACCACGAGGTCTTGGGAGCGCATTGGGATTTAGGCATGCCAAATTGAGAAAAAAGGTAAACACTGAAAAATAAAAACTGTAAACACTGTCTTTGTGGCGCTATAAAGATTCCTCTGTTTGTTTTGAGTGACCCATCCAGCCTGACACAACAACAGTGACTCAACCAATGGAGAAAGCTGTTTGAAAACAATGTTTATTTGTGCAATTCCTTTTGGTGGCGCAGAACTAACACACCTCAGCTTTAAAATGCTCAAGTACTAACCGAATTGGTAAAGATGGCTAATAAATCTACACTGTAAAATTTTTTTTCATTTTAACAGTAAAAGAATGTAAAAATGCAAGTAAAAAAACATGAATTGGTTAATGGGTTAATTTTAACATATACGGTTAAAAATTATAATATAGTCAACAAGACTAGAATTTTTTTTTAAGTGGTAAAAAGTCAGATTTTACCTTATAATTAACAGTAAATATTCATATTATGTTTAAAAATTACAATATAAACAATAATCAGGTGTTCATAAAATGTCATTATATTTTTGGGAATAGTTATGTTTTTAATATCAGTTATGTAGGGTGTTCTGTTTTATATTTTCTGTAGTTTAGTTAATGTTTTTTGTATTATGTGTCACATGTGTTTGTGGCACGGTGGAGGGCGGGACCGGCGCGTGATTGCGCACGCCCGGTCCCGTATCAGGCTAAATTGAGCCGGCAAGAGGGTTAAAAGGCCACTCGCAGACGGCGATCGGGAGAGAGAGCTTAATCAGCAGACGTCTGCTGTCCTAAATGTTTGTTTTAAGTTTTTCATTAAATTAGTATTTCTGTTGACAAGCCGGTTTCTCGCCTCTTCCTTGCCCATTTGAAAATGATCTTCGTTACATTGGTGCCGAAAGCCCGGGAAGGAAGAGGGATACGCCGTAGCGGAGTTCTCGCCACTTCTCAATGGAGCAGCCGCGGCCATCTGCCGGGGGACGGAGGAGCCCAGCCGCCTGGACGCGGAGGAACGGCCGCCGACCGCGAGGGGAGGAGGGGCTCCTGGCCGACCGCCTGGAGCGGTAAGGGCCGCTGCCAGGGGCGGGGGAGTCCCCTACTGGCCGCTGGAACGCGGCGGGGTTGGAGACTGCCGACCGCGTGCGGGGAGGGGCTCGCCGCCGACCGCCTGGAGCGGGAGAACCGCTGCCAGGGGCGGGGGGAGGCCCCTTCGACACCCCTTCGACACCCCGGGAACGCGGCGGGGCGTTCCGTCCGCCAGGGGCTGAGGACTGCCTCCGATCTGCCCGGAGAGGCGCGGCTGTTGTCCTGAAGAGGGTGGAGAAGTGGCTGAGGAACGAGCTATGGCGTATCAGAGAACTGGCGAGTACGTTTTTTTTTCTTTCCTTTAATCTCTCTCTCTCTCGATACCGCTCTGCGTTGGCCTTTTCCATCTTTTTTTAAATTATGGTGTTTGTGGGAGGGGAGGTACTGCCCAGTGCAGGAACCCTCCCTCCCCTATTTTTAATTGTTTCCCTCCCCTTGCCCCCTCCCTCGTCCAGGCTGATGGGGATGACCTGCCGGCAGACCGCGCGGGAGGCGCCCCCCCCCCAGGGGATGTACGTCAGGCCGGGGGTCCCCAGCCTGAGAGAACGGGGGAGGAATGTGGCACGGTGGAGGGCGGGACCGGCGCGTGATTGCGCACGCCCGGTCCCGTATCAGGCTAAATTGAGCCGGCAAGAGGGTTAAAAGGCCACTCGCAGACGGCGATCGGGAGAGAGAGCTTAATCAGCAGACGTCTGCTGTCCTAAATGTTTGTTTTAAGTTTTTCATTAAATTAGTATTTCTGTTGACAAGCCGGTTTCTCGCCTCTTCCTTGCCCATTTGAAAATGATCTTCGTTACAGTGTTCATCTGATGGTGTTTTGTGTCTCTACATCACTCTTGATGAACTTTAAATCAACATGTGGTCTTTTGTGATTAACAATACATTTTTATGTCAAAAGCAGACTTGTATAGATCCAGAAAGTTAGTATATCAAGTTTATATCATTTAATAATAACGGTAAAATCAAAATCGCAAAATTATATCCGGTGGTCGCCGTATCATGATGTAAAACGCATACACACTATAATGCTTGCCTTGATGTTGATGACAGTATTATTGGTGACAGTGATTGTATGTTATGAAAAAAATAATACAAACAGCAAAAAAATCCAAAAATACCAGAATAATTGAAAACGTCCCTAAATTAACACTTTTTATTAATTTATTGTAGAGAAAGTAGGGGACAAGCCAAAATAGAGAAATTCTGGCAAATATTATCTTTCAACACTCACAAAAAAGAGAGTAATTAAAGGTGCTGTAAGCGATTATAGCCACGCCCCTTTTCCCAAAACCCTGCACTCTAAAGAGCCCAAATGAGCTTTATTGAGACCGACATGAGCAGAGATGGTTTTCAATAACACCAGCAGCAAAACAGCGTCCTCAACTGACAACTGTTATGAGCAACATGGCATAAAAATGGCATTAAGCCTCAATAATTAACAGCAACTACAGTACTATGAGACCATGCAAAATGATTGACAGGCAGAAAGCGTCACTGTCCACGGCCCGCAGACACGTTTTTGTTCGCTGTTGGTAAGATATCTCAGGACACTTATTTCATGCATATCTGATTTTTTGCACAAATTCCATGAAAAAACAAGCAAAAAAATAAATAAATGGCTTACAACATCTTTAAAGAGACTCATGTTCATAAAAGTTCCCTCATTGAAGAATCACCCATCACTGTCTGATTGACAGATACAAAAGTATTTCTTTGTGGTGTTTTTACATTGCATTTTTCGGTCTTACCATATTGATCAGAGGCTGTTATTTGATTATTGCTAATCCATCCTGATTGCATTCCTAACGGCTGAACACAACCTGTAAAATAATATCAGTTAGTTTCAGGTGTCCATTAAAGCAACAGTTCAACCAAAAATGAAAATTCTCTCATCGTTTAATCACCCTCATGCCATCCCAGATGTGTTGCACTTTCTTTCTCCTGCTGAACACAAACGGAGATCTTTAGCATCTGTGAGGCTCTGCAGGTCCATACAATGCAAGTGAATGGTGACCAAAACTTTGAAGGTCCAAAAAGCATAAAAAAGCAGCATAGAAGTAATCCATAATACTTCTGAAGTATGGATTAAACCACTGGAGTCTCCTGGATTACTTTTATGCTGCCTTTATGTGCCTTTTTGATCTTCAAAGTTCTGGCCACCATTCACTTGCATTGTAAGGACCTCCAGAGCTGAGACGTTCTTCTAAAAATTATTGTTTGTGTTCAGAAGAAGAAAGAGAGTCATACACATCTGGGATGGCATGCGGTGAGTAAATGATGAGAATTTTCATTTTTGGGTGAACTGTCCCTTTAACTATTCAGGAGTATCCATGAAAACTCCCGTAGAGGAAGAGAGACCCTGTTTTAAGCACTTACGGGGGTCATAGACCAGTAGTTTGGCTCTCATGCCAGCCAGTTGATGTTCTCCTATAGTGCACTCTATTAACCAGGTGCCCACTATGGCTGGCCTTATCTCCACTGTCACAAACACACCTGGAGAACAATTGAAGATGACTGAATTCATTAAAATAATGATAATAATTTCCGAAATCAAAAGAGAAAATAAGATAATACATTTTTAGATCAATTAAGATATTTTTGACATTATTTTCTCCTCATCTCATTACTGTATTATAAAATAATATATTATTTATTTTACATGATACAATTACTAAATAATATATGATATAAATGATATATTATATATTTTTTTTATTTTAAAAGATAAAATATCTTAATGGTCCTTGTTTAGGTTGCACTATCTTTCTGTAAACAATTTAGTTTTGTTTCTCAGGCATGTTTACATGAGATTCACCCACAGATGCAATATGAAAGATGCTGTCTTAGATGTAATTTGAGAAAACATATTTGTGAATGTCTGGGCAGTGAACTGTAACACACACACACACACGCACACACTCACGCACTCGCGCACATGCACACACGCACACAAACACGCGCGCGCGCACACAAACACTCACACACTCACACACTCTCTCACACACACACACACACACACACACACACACAACAAACACATGCGCGTGCACACAAACACACACTCTCTCACACACACACACACACACACTCAAGCACACATAAACACACTCTCTCACTCACACACACACACACAAACACTCACACAAACACTCACACAAACACGCATGCACACACACACACAAACATGCGTACAGACAAACACACACACACAGACACACACAAACACACTCAAACACACACACAATCAAACACACTCAAACACACTCAAACACACACACACAAACGCACAAAAACTCACTCACACAAACACACACTCACACAAACACACACAAACACACACACACACACACACACACAAGGATGTGTGTATTTTACCAGGATAGAGATTGAAGATTCCCATGCGGTGTTCCTTTTCTTTTCCGACACTGAACGGCAGTCCGTGGAAGTGTACAGCATGAAACTCGCCTTGACTCCCAACGTTGAGGAGATGCCAGCGAGCCGTCTGATACTGTTTAACCATCAGGCCGGGAAGAGTCTCTGCCACATAGCCGTTAATCGCTGACACAACAAACATGGCTGTTACAAGTGTCCTAATATACAGTATCTCACAATGCATGTATCATGTTCAGTCTTTGTGTTCACTAAATAATTTTAACATTTAGGAAAAACTGCATTAGCAAATGATCAAAACTGGCATATCAAGTTACATCCTAAATATCCTGCTTGCAGATGTAAAGGAATATTCCAGGTTTAATACAAGTTAAGCTCGGACACAAAATAAATGTAGCATTAATCCCAGATTTTGTCGGTGTGTACCAGCAAACTTGTTGCTAATCTCAAACCACGGATCATCTACTTTGACTTGGCAGGGTGGGGTGCAAAACTTCCTGAGGTTGTAGTCCATGTACCAACTCTTCCTTTCATCAAAGGTGGTGAAGAGAAGGAAGAAATCCATCATTTGAGGCTGGAGTGACACATGTGGATGGAGGGTACCGGGACGACATATCAGCACAGGACCAATGAGACCAGAGTTTGTGTCCTTCTCCTGGTGGAAAAAGGAGGAGTGCATAAAAGCTCAATTATTGCCCAATTTAAAATGATTGCCCAATCTGAAATTGAAAACAGTAAGATCAGGATTTACCATGTTGACATTGGAGTAGTAGGCTCCAGCCTTACAGTCAAACTCTGAAGCTGAAGGACCTTGTCGTTTGGAGATTCTCCAGTTATACACTCTCTCCTCCTCCGGTGGGACTGGATCACCTGGTACCTCGCCCGTGTAGCTCTCTGGACCCATCCCAGGAGCAAAACTGCCCTGGGTCTTATCATACACCCCATGCAAGTGGAAGGAGAACGGTCTGGTTGCCAGGTTTTTGAAAACCACCTTGTGGGAAAAGCCAATGGGAGAATTAGTTTGTGCTAAGACTGAACATATTAAAGAGCTGTAAACGAGTGAGGAAACGCACAGTTAGGACATCGTTAATCTCTGCCTTCAACACAGGACCCATAATGCCGAGATACTCATCCAGTTCCCCTCGTTTGATTGGATACTTGAAGTCTCTGTCTTGATAGGCTCTGAAAACCACTTTCCTATAGGCTGGGAAAAATTTCCTCATTCCTCTGCGCATCTCCCTGTGGACACACCGGACATTCAGACACTGGCCCTTAACACTGGATTCAGGCTTCAGGTGACAAGCCATATTTACAAGCAAAACACCTAAAAGTGTGAATCTCACGAATACATGTCTGGATAATATTCCACCCTCAAAATAAATAAGAATAAAACTGTTAATCACAATTATGCGCACGTACTGTAATACAGTAATGAGAATCATCCATGTCATGTCTTTTATTAAAATCAGCAATTTATTTCTAATAAACTATATATTATTATGAATGATTATTACATGTATTTATATTAGAAATAAAATTATAAATAATAATAAAAATATATATCTATTGCTATTTACATGTTTAAATAATATATAAAAATAATAATATATTATTTTAATCACAATTAAGCACACCTACTGTAATACAGTAATGAGAATCGTAAATAACAATAATATTCATAAATAACCATTTATAGTTATTTATATATTATTATCAATTATTATTACACATTTATATTATAAATTAAAATAATTAATAATAATAAAATATATTGTTAGTTATTTACATATTTAAATAATAATAAATTAATAATAATAATAATAATAATATACTGTATTATATTAATCACAATTAAGCACACCTTCTGTAATACAGTAATGAGAATCATAAATAAAACTAAAATTCATAAATAACCATTTATAATAAATTATATATTATTTTTAAATATTATTACACATTTATATTATAAATTAAAATGATAAATAATAATAAAATATGTCCTTAGTTATTTACATATTTAAATAATATATAATAATAATAATAATAATAATATACTGTATTATTTTAATCACAATTAAACGCACCTGACACAATGGACGTCTTTTATTAAAATCAGCATAAATAACAATTTATTTATAAATATAAATTATATATGATTATTAGATATATTTATATTATCAATTAAAATGATTAATAATTAAAAAATAAATCTAGTGTTATTTACATATTTAAATAATATAATAATAAATTCTAACTTATAGTTGATTTCATAATAACTTATTTATTATTATTAGAACAATCAATTATTATAATTGTAATTGTTTTAAACATTATAAATTATCATTATAATTAATATATTATTTTTTGCATAGGTAATGAGACTGAAATATTTTCTCATAGTATTGAAAATTGGGCATGTGGGCGGTGCTCAATATTCATATAAAATATAATTTTATCTTTAATTCTTTTAATTTTGGGATGAAATATGACTTTGTTCTTGACAGGCTTTGTGAGATACACGTGCCCATTTTCAGAATGCTTCTGTGTTTTGTTACCCTGGTTTAATGAGCTGAGCTGGTTTAGTAATCCCATAATCCCACATGATTTCCTCTGCAGCGATGTAATAACTTCGGAACTGTGACCTTGTGGATCTGATGTCGAAATTGTCATCAGAAAGGTGATCCACGCCGACAACACTTCTCTCATTACCATAATCATCATAGTCATTTGACAGTCGTTTGCCATGCATCTGATTATCTGAGGAGTTGGAAATGGGATCCATAACTTCAAAGTCTGGTCGGAACTTCTTTGGATCTTTATAATTATAGCTAAGTGCTTCCATTTTTTCCGTCTTTCCGTCAGATCTTCCCGTGTCTACTAGAACTTCATTGTTGCTAAGAACTTTAGTGACTTTCCCATCCGATTTGTTGTCCTTGGTGACACTAAGCATCTCCCTTCGATTCCTTACTTTCGAATCAGTCTGCTTCTCTGCCGTGACACCTGACCCATCACGAGAATCCCGTAAAAGTTGACTGACGTTATTAGACGTGTTTTTATCTCTCAGAAAGACTTTCCTAAGCAGGTCATTTGTTGAGTTGGAGATTGGATTTGTTTTATTGTGTTTATCTGCATCCGACTCTTGGTATCTTTCTGCTTTGTCTGTCGTGATGTTTGTAATCTTTACATTTCGACGTTTGTCTGTTATTTTGTCTGTTTCCATGTGACCCGTGGTACTTTTTGTACTTTTAGGGTCAGCCTCGGGAACAATTAGATTAAGTAACTCAGGCTTTCTTCTGTAAGCCCCAGAGATGAAGTGGGACTCTCTCTGACGTTCCAAAGACTTTCCGTCCATTTCCCTGTCCAGTTGATCCAAAATATCCTGTGGAATACCGCCCTGGGATAATGCATCCAGATCGTTTTCCTGCTTCACCAGAATATATCTTATCTCACACACAGGGGTTCTGTTTTGTCTCCAATTGTCTGAGGTACTGCTGATGTTGACCTGTCCAATTGCAGAATCCGTCAACGTCCTGTTCCTGCAAACACGAATTGCGATAGCGTGGTCCTTTTCCCTTGTGCCTCGCGGAATTGGGAAGTTGTTTTCGATTATATCCCTGAAATCATAATCGTAATCGTCACTGTCCACTAAGTGGTGAACTCTTTCACAGTTAACTACAGTGTAGCGAACACTCATGCCTCGCTTTTTCAGGGAGGGGTCAAATGGGCTGACCTCCCATTCACCTGCAAGTACAAAGATCAGACTTAGTGACCTCTTCTCTGTCATTTGTATATTCTACCAACCATTTCAGATTAAAACAGTTAATTAGGTCAATATCTTGACCTCTGATGTTACCTAGCATCTCCACTTCTGTGGTCACTGTGTCTCCAGTCATTGGGAAGAGAGTCAGGACAGTGCCGTATGTTTTATCCCTCTCGAATGTGTTGCCTGTGAAGTACACTGACAGGAAGTCGCTTTGAATGCCTATGCTAGCGACATGCCAGAGTATGACATCACCAACACACATCCTAAACTGCAGCTGGTTGAACATGAAGCCGTTAACAGCTGTGGTGAGAGAGACAGTGAAGAAGACAAACGGAGAGATTACATTTCATTATTTCAAAATGGATCTTAGTTCTTGTATTCAACAGTTACTTCGTAGAATAAACCAAACGGCCCAAAACAATGCTAATTTTACTATCATTTGAATCTAGAAACGCACTGTGCATGACATTGGAATTGTAGAACTCTGAATTGTTGCGGTCAATCTTGGCTGGATCTTCACTGTTTCTTTTAATGTTCTCCTCAAAGTACCAGCTTCTGTTTTCATCAAACACTGTAAACAGCAGTTTCTTCTCTTTATCTGAAGTTAACTGTGGAGACAGTACAAACATTTAGTTGCCTATCCAACCATCCATCCATCTATCCAATCTATCAATCATCCTTCCATCGATCCATCCATCCATCCATCCACTGCTCAATTCATTCGGCCATTGATCAATTAGCCATACATTGAGCTTTCGATCAATTAATCTGTCCATTCACAATCCAATTTGCAATCTATCAATCATCCTTCCATCGATCCATCCATCCATCCATCCACTGCTCAATTCATTCGGCCATTGATCAATTATCCATACATTGAGCTTTCGATCAATTAATCTGTCCATTCACAATCCAATTTGCAATCTATCAATCATCCATTCATCACTCAGATAATCCATCCATTCATCAATCAATTCATCCCTCAATCTATTCATCATCCTCCCATCCATCTATCTAACCATCCATCGCTTAATTCATCCATGCATCTATCGCTCAATCCATCCATCCATCCATCACTCAATTAATCCATCCATCGCTCACTTCATCCATCATCCATACAACTCTAAAATCATCTATCCATCGCTCAATTGATTCCATCCATCCAACTGCTCAATCCATCCATCGTCATTATGCAATTTATCAGTCATCACTATATCACTCAAATAACCCATCCATCCATTTGTCTATCTATCGATCATCCATCCATCACTAAATTCATCCATCAATCCATCGCTCAATCCATCCACCCATTCATCACTCAATCCATCCATCAATCCATTCATTGTTCAATACATCATCCATCCATCCATCGCTCACTTCATCCATCATTCATACAATTCTAAAATCATCTATCCATCGCTCAATTGACTCATCTATCAATTAATCCACTGCTCAATCCATCCATCATTATGCAATTTATTGATCATCCCTTCATCAGTCAAATCATCCATCAATTAATTCATCCATCTGTCCATCCATCCATCACTCAATTCATCCATCAATCCATCCATCGCTCAATCCATCCACCCATTCATCACTATATTCATCCATCAATCCATTCATCATTCAATCCATTCATCACTCAATCCATCCATCCATCCATCAATCCATCCATCCTTTGTTTAGTTAATCAATCTATCTATCTATACATCCATTCATCACTCAATTAATCCATCCATCGATCTATCCATCCATCTCTAACTTCATCATTATTTATTAATCCACTGCTCAATCCATCCATCCATCCATCCATCCATCCATCCATCCATCCATCTGTGTATCTATCCATCCATTACTCAATTCATCCATCAATCAATCCATCCATCACTCAATCCATCCACCATTTCATCACTAAATTTATCCATCCATTAATCGCTCAATCCATCCATCCATCCCTCAATCCATCACTAAATTCATCCATCCATCTATTCATCGCTCAATCCATCCATCCATTCATCACTCAATTAATCCATCCATCGCTCACTTCATCCATACAACTCTAATATCATCTATCCATCGCTCAATTGATTCTAGCTATCTATTAATCCACTGCTCAATCCATCCATCAATCCATTATTATGCAATTTATCGATCATCCCTTCATCACTCAAATCATCCATCAATTAATTCATCCATTTGTCTATCCATCCATCAATCCATCCAACCATCCATCCATCGCTCAATCCATCCACCCATTCATCACTCTATTCATCCATCAATCCATTAATCGTTCAATCCATTCATCACTCAATCTATCCATCCATCCATCCATCATCACTTAATTCATCCATCCGTCAATCCATCCATCCATCCATCCATCCATCATCACTCAATTCATCCATCCGTCAATCCATCCATCCTTTGTTGAGTTAATCAATCTATCTATACATCCATTCATCACACAATTAATCCATCCATCAATCATAATTCATCATTATTTATTAATCCACTGCTCAATCCATCCATCCATCCATGTATCTATCCATCCATTACTCAATTCATCCATCAAACACTCCATCCATCCCTCAATTCATCCATCAATTCATCACTAAATTCATCCATCAGTACAACAATTACTCAATTCATCCATCCCTCCATCGCTGTATTCATCCATTGATCAATCCATACATTCATTCATCACTCAATTCATCCATCAAGCCATCCAATCATTGCTCAATTCATGCATCCAACCATTTATCCATCCATCAGATGAACAGATTTCCATCAGTGTGTCTCCTCTCACCACTTTGCCTCTCTTGTCCAGAGACTGGTATTTGCAGACGATCAGAGGTCCCACAAGTCCAGACGCCACATCCCGAACGGGATCCACCGTACTCTGGTATAAGCGAGTAAGGCATCGTGGGTCAGATTCAGTGGGTCCATCTTCTGCTGTGAGCTTCCAGAGGTACATCATGATCTCCCCAGGAGGAACGGCCAAAGAACGGAGATCTACCGGCTTGACTTCAACCCATAAAAAAAGAACGTGTAAAGGGTTCATTTGATTATGAGTTATTTTGATTAAAAGTCAAATTACCACGAGTTGACAAGAATAACTTGTTTATTTTGTGAGAATGACGGACTGACTGTCACCTATTCTTTACGCATCATCTCAAAGCACATGAAATGTAATGCCTCAGTACCTTTTTCTGTTTTCTTCACAGGCTGAACATTGGTCAGACCATTTGGATAAATGTTAAATGGTCGACTGGCCTTATTTTTAAAAACGATCTGATGGAGAAAAACAAAGGAGCGAATATCAGAAAATCAACAGTTTTATAAAAATGTATAACTCATACTTAACAGTTTAATTGTCTTAATTCTACAGTTTTTACCTGAAACTTATCCCCCACCTCCCCTCTTAGCTCTGGGCCAATCAGCATCCGGCCGGTGGTCTTCTTCTCAGTGAAGGTCTTGTCTGTGTACTCCACAAATGCCACCTTCTTATACACCCCACCCAAACGCTGAGGACCTTTCCTGAACCACTCAGAAGATGATGCAGATGATGGTGAAGGCCTGAAACATGAAATTGAATCTCAATCAGGTTCAATCAGTTTCACATTTATAAAGCTCAGGATGTGCTCACGGTCTTACCGGTCACCGATCTGAGATGAGTAGTCCCAGACAATATCCTCTGCACTGATGTAGTGGATCCAGATTTTGGGTCGCCCCTTGGCGCTGGAGCGGAGCACTGATACAGGACCTCCTGGCATGAGGATGATGCTAGAGAACATGTTGTCTTCATCATCCTCCTCATCACCGTCAGAATGTTTGACATTTCGTTTTTCAGGGCTTGGGGCCACCACAGGTTCATGGCAATTTTCAACAGTGAAGAATGCATTCATACCAGCTGTAGATAGAGTTTAATGGACCGTTGGAGAAATATAGAAAGAAAACCATTTTATAGAGATGTCTGTAAGAGGTGTAAAGTACACAAGTACCTTAAAAACTGTTTCACAAAGCAGTCAAACATAGTCAAAGTATAGTCAGAGAAGCTTTTTGCCTCTTTGTTAGCATTAGACTATGATTATGAGCACCATGGCTCAAGTGTGCCAGAAATGCACGCTCTAGTCATTTCACCATGGCTCCAATGGTTTATTTTATTTCGCACAGTATCAATAAAGCATTGATGACAATCTTTCCAACATAAATATGAAACTTTTGATGCGTTTTTGAGGCAGATTCACACCTGTCTGATGCGAGTGGATCTTACAAGAGATCAGAAATCTTCCAGCAGCAGACGGCTTCATCAGGGCTGTAGTAAAGGTCATTGGGGTCATCTCCACAGTGACCCTTAAATGGTCCATTATCTTTAGGGTGTGACCTTCAAACTGGATGCTGTGGATCTCTGGGGTGGAGCCGAGACCGATAAGATGCCATGACACCACAGAGCTCTTTTGACACACGGTTAAACCTGAAATAATAGCAAATAATAAAAAATGGCTGAATACATTAAGGAATCCACAAGAAGCACAAAACGTTAAATACAAAATACAGGACACACCTGGTAGAGTTGAGTTGATGTATCCGTTGATGGTGTGGTACTGGGTTGGGCCGAAGGTTTTCTTTGGTTTGTCTGATTGGCCCACCACCCGATACCAGCTCTTATTTTCATCAAATACAGCAAATAGCAGAATGAACTCCGGAACCTTCCGCTGTCTCTCCTCAGTCAGAGCATCTGAGAGAGGTCAAATGTAACTAGATAAGTAAATTTTGTCAAAATAAATTTGATGTTGGCTTGGCAAAGTTTGAAGTTTAAATGTTATACAGGCCTTACAGACACACAGAAAGTCAGACAGAGCATTGCCAAGTGGTTGCTAGGCATTGCCAGACTGTTCTGGCTGGTTGCTAGTTGTTGCTTTGCAGTTTTAGCTAATTGTTAGTGTGTTTTGGTTGGTTGCTAGGCAGCCTGTTCTAGCTTCCTGCTAGGCTGTTTTGGCTGGATGCTATGTGCTGCTAGGCTGATCTAACTGGTTTCTAGTGTGCTTTGGTTGGTTTCTAGGCATTGCAAGGCTGTTCTGGTCAGCTGTTAGGTGTTGCTAGGCTGTTCTAGCTAATTGCTAGGGTGCTTTGGTTAGTTTCAAGGCGTTGTTAGGTTGTTCTGGCCAGTTGCAAGGTGTTGCTAGTCTGTTATAGCTAATTGCTAGGGTGTTTTGGTTGTTTGCTAGGTGTTTCTAGGCTGTTCTAGCTATGCTAGGGTGCTTTGGTTGGTTTCAAGGCACTGTTAGGCTGTTCTGGCCAGTTGCTAGGTGTTGCTAGGCTGTTCTAGCTAATTGTTAGGGTCTTTTAATGGTTTCTAGGCGTTGAAAGGCTGTCATGACCAGATGCTTGGTGTTGCTAGGCTGTTATAGCTAAATGTTAGGGTGCATTTGTTGTTTACTAGGTGTTGCTAGGGTGTATTTGTTGTTTACTAGGTGTTGCTAGGATGTTCCAGCAGATTGCTAGAGTGCTTTGGTTGGATTCTAGGTGTTGCTAGGCTGTTCTAGCTGATTGCTAGAGTGCGTTGGTTGGATTCTAGGTGTTGCTAGGCTGTTCTAGCTGATTGCTATTGTGCTTTGGTTGGTTGCTAGGTCTTCTAGGCTGTTATATCTAATTGCTAGGGTGTTTTGGTTGTTTGCCAGGCATTGTTAAGCTGTTCTGGCCAGTTGCTAGTTGTTGCTAGGCTGTTTTAGCTGATTGCTAGGGTGTTTTGGTTGGTTTCTAGGTGTTGCTAGGCTGTTCTATCTAGTTGCTAGGATGATTTGGTTGGTTGCTAGGCATTGCTAGGCTGTTATAGCTAATTGCTAGGCTGTTTTGTTTGGTTGCTAGGTTGCTGTGTCGGTTTTTTTACACAGCTCACAGTCCAGACGCACACTAAACTTTCCAAACAGCTTCAGGTGATCGCAAAGTATGGGGGAATAATACAAAATACAAAATAAGTAAATACAGAAGCACTCTCGTTGTGAAATACAGCAGTTGCCGCTCCGCTGAAGCAAACCTTGCATGTCAGTGCGTCTTTAAAGGAAACACCTCACCATTATATCTTTAATGCATCCTTTATTAAAGTTCAAATAATAAGGAAGCAGGTCATGTAAATAACTACAAATTCCGTAACTGGCATTTCTCTGTGTGTTCAGAGCCGCTTATATGAATGAAGTGTCCCGATCTAAGGGCGAGAGATTGAAACTGCACCCGGCTGATGCACACTCTGTCACGGGACGCTCGTCCCTCAAGCGCGCACTTGCTGCAGCTGGATTATAACGTGATGACTCGCGACTTAATGAATCATAATATATACGTCACTGTGCATTTCTTATCATGAAGAAAATTGGCAATACGCAGCTTTATCAATAAGAGAGTTTGTTTTTTAGCGAGTTAAAGATGGATTGAAGTGAACAGAAAGGTGAGAGAGTCTTCACCGCATTATACACGGCAACAAAATATATTTTGGATTTGTTTGATTTTTTGGCTTGTTTCCAAAAATAAATATCTAAAACTCATTAATGTACATATTTTAAATAATGTACATTAACTTCGAAAACTGCTTGTTTTAAGGATTTTTAGACTATTTTAAATGGAAAACAAGACAAAAACTCTTTATTGTTAGCAAGCACGTTTAATATCGAATAATCCTTAGATTAGTCGAATAATCGTTAGATTAGTCGAATATCAAAATAATCGTTAGTTGAAGCCCTAAAGCTTACTGAAATGGCCTTAAAGTTGTTAATTTCATATGGTCTTTTATTCAAATGATTACATATTTAACTTTTTATATTACGTTAAAATTGCCTTAGTTGACATCCTAAAATATAGAGTACAGATTTACACCTGGATTACAGATCAGGAGGGCCCCGATGAGTCCGCTGTTGAAGTCTCTGACGACGTCCACCTGTGATGAGTACATGTAGGTGAGACAGTCCGGGTCTGATGTAGTTGGTCCAGTGTTGGGGGAAATGTCCCACACATACTTGTAGTAGCCACCAGGAAGCACCGAATCATCCGCCCTCTCCCAAACCGAGCTAGAGTCCTCATAACCCGCACCTGGTGTCGAAAGCAGGATGTTGCTTTAATTTTACTTTCATTTACCCGGGCAAGCCCAGTTTTACTATACAAGATGCTCTGTCAAAGTGGACTATGTACTTTGTGCATTTTGAATCTCCAGTATTACAAAACAAAAGTGAGTCTAAAGTGATTGAGACTTATTTAGATTCATTTTTCAGCCTCTAAAATCTCCTACAAGCATCGTATTCCATTCTTGAGATTCACCTTCCGATTGTTTCCAGTACGGAATGCCAATGGGGGAGATACTGAAAGCCTTTGACGCAAAGTTTTTGAAATGGATCACGACTCTGTCATTCACCACTGTTCTGATGGTCGGACCCTGTATACCTGCAACAGATGGGGGAAAAAAGCTATAAATCGACTTGACATGACGTTTAAACACCAATAATAATTTCTAGAACATCATATATTTCCGTTTGTCCAGCTAGAGGATTATAGAAAAAAACAGTGTTATTTTTAGGAGAAATGAAACTCTTACTGACCGGCCCATGGAGGTTTTGACTTTGGTGTTGTAAAGGTGGAATCAGTGAATTCCGTATATACAGCCTTGATGTATTTCTGGACACCAGATGTAAGTGTCCTGTTAACAGTGAACTGTAAGTTGGCATCTGCTGTTCATTCAACCGTACATGTTCTGTTATTATACCATACTTAACATTATATCAGTAAATCAGGGGTTATAAAACTGGGGTCCGAGGGGGTGCTTGGGGTCATTGGAAAATTTCAGAGAAAGTAAAATACTACACCGATGAGCCAAAACAATATGACCACCTGCCGAATAGCCAAAACAGCGCTGACCCACTGAGGCACGGACTCTACAAGAGCCCTGAATGTATCCTGTGGTATCTGGCACCAAGACATTGGCAGCAGATCCTTCATGTCCTGTAAGGTGCGAGGTGGAGCCATGTGGATCGGACTTGTTGGTCCAGGAGATCCCACAGATGCTTCCCGAACAATGTGTGCCGTGTGGCAGGATGGATTATCCTTCTGAAAGAGCCACTGCCATCAGGGAATACCGTTGCCATGAAGGGGTGTACCTGGTCTGCAACAATGTTTAGGTAGGTGGCATGTGTCAAATTGTCGTCAACATCAATGGCCGGACCCAGGGCTTCCCAGCATAGCATCACACTCCCTCCTCCAGCTTGCCGTCTCCCCACAGTGCATCCTGGTGCCGTCACGTCCCCAGATAAATGGCAGACACGTACACGGCCGTCCACATGATGTAAATGATAAAGTGACTCATCAGACCAGGTGACCTTCTTCCACTGCTTGCTACAAGGTCCAGTTCCGACACTCGCATGGCCATTGTAGGTTCTTTCAACAGTGGACAGGGGTCATCATGGGTACTCAGACTGATGTGCGGCTACGCACCCCCACACGGAGCAGGTGCATTCAACACCTTGACTACGAGATCTGATTGTTCGCTCACCATCTAAACTACCCAGACCGTGACATGTGGCCTTGTTATTAGATGATCAACGTTATTCACTTCACCTGTGAGTGGTCATAATGTTTTGGTTCATTGGTGTATATTTACCAGTCTCAATCTAACATTATTGCCATTTCAGTGCAATCGAAATGATTCTCTTCAGATTAATCAAAATGAACAGCACTCAATTATTAGTCAAAAATAAATGCTGTCGACATATCTATGTACAAACTAGGCTACATATTTTACAGATAATTAGGGATGCCCTGATATTTTGCCAGTAACTCACATTATTTTGTCATCATCTTAGGAATTATGCTTTAAAAATGTAAAAAAGATGCAATATTAATCGTTCTGACAATAAATAATTTCCACTGAACATGGATTGGATCTGTTGAACATATGACAGGCCCAAAAATGTTTTTATATTGTTATTAAATTTGCATATTTAATTATAAATAAACCATCTGTTTTTTTGTTTTTTATATATATGAATGTTTACAGCCAAAGGTTACATTGGTGCATGACTACAGATAATATTTAATGATATGTGTAGATATATGCAACTTTAGTACAATATCAATTATAGCCGCTAATTATTTAACTTGCCTTTATAATATCCCACTTAAGAAAAGCTCAGGCTCTTAAACACAAAAATATATAGCGACCCGTTTATATTATAGGAAGGGTCCCTTGCAAGGTCATTTTTGGGGTCCTTGGCATTAAAAAGTTTGAAACCCCTGCACTAGACCATATAACATATACAGCGACACACCAAACCGGTTTGGAAAGCCACATTTACTATTATTTACAAACCCTCATACTGATCCATTTTTAAGTGTTAATGTTAATATGGTTTAGGGGGACAAAAATGCTTATAACATATGAGTATATTCGTCAGATAATACATTGGCTTTAAATAAACAGAAATGCATTGCTAGAATGATATTAAATATAAACACATCGAAGATGGATTCCGAATGTAAACCACTTAATGAGGCTTCTAATTAATCACTAAAACATTTATTCTGCAAATGACACCGACCGTAATCTAATTGCAAACGTTTCACATTTGTTATGCTCTGACTAACACTGAAACTATGAACTATAATTGATTTTTGGACAGTCCTCAAAGTTTTTGCCTGGACCGAGTCCATGTCAGCAAACGAACGGATCAAAGACTTTCCTCAAAGCTTTTTCTCTCTGTCCTTATTATCTGAATCCAGTATGCATGATGGTCACATCCTAAATTAATCTGAGAACGTCTTCAGCATGCCTTTACTGTTGTGTTTTAGGAACTCTGTGTAACAAAACGCCATTCGTACAAGTGTCAGTACATTTTATGACATCAACTGTTAATTACAAATAATCTATTAATAAACCAGGTCATCCTAAAATCATTAAAATATCTGATCAATAATAATGTGTGTATATATAGATACAATTGAGGTTACTGACCTCTGGTTTGCTGTAGGATCTGTGTTGTCAGTAAACACATAGTCCCATTTAGTTTCCACTGCTGCGATGAAGAACTCCAGAGTCTTCGTCAGGACACAGGAAGACTTCACGGTGAGGAGGAGGAGGAACAGTAGAGCCTTCATCACTGGAGCACAATTTCTATGCATACACTTGACTGACTGTGATGCTGGGATGCTGTCAGGATACATATAAATGCCCAGGAACAGTGTGAAGGAGGAGTTAGAGACTGTGTGTGTGTTTATGACAATCATGAGTAATGATGGAAGAAAGAGAAAGTGAGTCACAGGGATCTTCTTGTCCACATGCACCACTGAAGCACATTCCTACAGTAGCTCGCTAACACTTTACAATACGGATCAATTCGTTAACATTAGTTAATGCATTAGCTGTCATGAACGAACAATGAGTAATATATTTTTTACATGTATTAATCTTTGTTGGTGTTAGTTCATAGTGCATTTACTAATGTTAAAATATAAAATATTTTGGTTGAAATTAACATTTCGAAAACAGGACGTTTAATGCAATTTTGGAATAACTATACTATAAAAAGACTGTCGTTAAAATAACTGTGCTGCTTGCCACTGGAAAAAAAATGAAACAAATTAAAAATAAAAGCAAAAAAAAAAAAAAAAAAAGGCAATATAATATTATTTTGGCTGAATATTAATGAACTCTTCATAATTTAATGATGAAAGAATAGTTCACTCAAAAATGAAAATGATTGAATTTGCTCACCCACATGTCATTTTTATGACTTACTTTCGTCTGCAGAACAAAAACAAAAACTTTGAAGCTCAAAAAAGCACATAAAGGTAGCATAAAAGTAATCCATAAGACTCCAGTGGTTATATCCAAAACTTCAAAAGCGATATGATAGATGTGGGTGATAAACGATCAATATTTAAGTCCTTTTTTACAATAAATTCTCCACCTTGCCCAGTAGGTGGCGATATGCACAAAGAATGCAAAACTCTTATGAGAGAAGAGTGCTTAGGAGGTCTGTTTTTTAAATGACATTAAGTAAAAAAGGACCTAAATATTGATCTGTTTCTCACCTACACCTATCATATCACTTCTGAAGACATGGATTTAACCACTGGAGTCACATGGATTACTTTTATGCTGCATTTATGTGCTTTATGGACCTTCAAAGTTCTGGCCACCATTCACTTGCATTGAAAGGACAAAAACAGAGCTAAAATATTCTTCTAAAAATCTCTGTGTTCTGCAGAAGAAAGAAAGTCACACACATCTCAGATGAGGCATGAGGATGAGTAAACGATGAGACTTTTCATTTTTGGGTGAACTGCCCCTTTAACATTTAACTACATTAAAAAGCAATCACCTATTTAGACTAATCTGAGAATTTGGTAATTGTGAAACAGGCTTTCAGTTCCAATTAACTGGATCATTTTGGGGGTGGTTGCCAAGGCGTTGCTGTGCAGTTGCTAGGTGGTTAATTACTGAGCCAAGTCAAAAGAACCCACCCCTAAGTCTGTATGATATTAAGTTCTCTAGATATGGCTCGGGACCCGTCTTTCTTGGTTTTGGTATTTTCACCGGTTTTATGACCTTCCATGTGAAAATCAACAAGTCGCTTAGAAAAGTCACAGTATGCCTCTCCTTAGCAAGCTGCATGATTTGAGGTTATCATGCAGGTTACCCCCCCCCCCCAGGCTAGTCCAGCTAGTGCTGTACTCAAGTTGATTGACAGGTAAAACCTGTATCTAAAAGGTGATTGAGTGCTACAAATCTCTGGTTCAAGTCAGGATCTATGATTGAGCTACAGTACTTTATTTCAGGAATGAGTAGTTTGAGATGTAACACTACCCCCTAGTGAATGTTAGCATATGACACAGGCAGAAATATATTACTGACAGTCAAATTTGTCATCCTGAGCCATCGGTTGGTTTTGGAGGCAATAACATTAACAACACTGAAATACCATAGTACCGCAGTTATTTGGATATTTACCACTGTGAAAACATTAGGCTACAAGGAGTTCATTACAGTCATCTCTGCAGCTCAAAACTAGCCGTGCATTTCAAATCCCAAATGCATTAAGATGTGGAAAACATGGCAAAAACAATTAGTGATAACACAGATTTTTTGAATTGTCCCAAATTTCTGAAGTCTTGTGCTTGATCTTAAGCAATAGCACTTCATTAATGTTTTATATACATCTTATAAAATATGCATGATGAAAACCAAAATAAATATAACACAGCACGGTTTTATGACCACTGGGTCTCATGATATATATATATATATATATTTCAAAATATAAAAAATAACAAGACATAAAATACTCTGTTAGCAAATACAAATCAAACAACACAAAAAGAAGAATAAAGATTTTCCAGAAACGATCTTCCATAAAAATATAAAACATACAAAAACAGACATTCATATGTACACACCCATACAATCCACACACTGTTGGGACAGAACATGTCTTCATGTTCATGTTATAAAGATGTGATATATATATACATATACATGTATAGTGCATCCGGAAAGTATTCCCAGCGCTTCACTTTTTCCACATTATGTTATGTTACAGGCTTATTCCAAAATGCATCAAATTCATTATTTTCCTCAAAACTCTACAAACAATACCCCAAAATGACAATGTGAAAGAAGTTTGTTTGAAATCTTTGAAAATGTATTAAAAATGTGCATAAGTATTCACACCCTTTGCCATGACACACAAAATTGAGCTCAGGTGCCTCCTGTTTCCACTGATCATCCTTGAGATGTTTCTACAACTTGATTGGAGTCCACCTGTGGTAAATTCAGTTGATTGGACATGATTTGGAAAGGCACACACCTGTCTATATAAGGTCCCACAGTTAACAGTGCATGTCAGAGCACAAACCAAACCATGAAGTCCAAGGAATTGTCTGTAGACCTCCGAGACAGGATTGTATCAAGGCACAGATCTGGGGAAGGGTACAGAAACATTTCTGCAGCATTGAAGGTCCCAATGAGCACAGTGGCCTCCATCATCCGTAAATGGAAGAAGTTTGGAACCACCAGGAATCTTCCTAGCTCTGGCCGCCCGGCCTAACTGAGCGATTGGGGGAGAAGGGTCTTAGTCAGGGAGGTGACCAGGTGCCTGCCTGGAGTTTGCCAAAAGGCACCTGAAGGACTCTCAGACCATGAGAAACCAAATCTGATCTCGTTGGCCTGAATGGCAAGCGTCATGTCTGGAGGAAACCAGGCACCGCTCATCACCTGGCCAATCCCATCCCTACAGTGAAGCATGGTGTTGGCAGCATCATGCTGTGGGGAGGTTTTTCAGCGGCAGGAACTGGGAGACTAGTCAGGATCGAGGGAAAGATGAATGCAGCAATGTACAGAGACATCCTTGATGAAAACCTGCTCCAGAGCGCTCTGGACCTCAGACTGGGGCGAAGGTTCATCTTCCAACAGGACAACGACCCGAAGCACACAGCCAAGATAACAAAGGAGTGGCTACGGGACAACTCTGTGAATGTCCTTGAGTGGCCCAGCCAGAGCCCAGATTTGAACCCGATTGAACATCACTGGAGAGATCTGAAAATGGCTGTGCACCGACGCTCCCCATCCAACCTGATGGAGCTTGAGAGGTCCTGCAAAGAAGAATAGGAGAAATGTTCGCGGTCCTTTTTGCTGTCCATTCTGCATAACGCGGCGGCTCATTAGCTCATCGCGGCCCATTCGGCATGTTTCGCCCGCTTAGTTCTCCAGATGGCCAGTCCGCCCCTGATCGTCCCCAAAAGTGCGTCGGCCCACCGGGAAAATGCCCGGTATGCCAGATTACCAGTCCAGCCCTGCATGCAGTATACACAAGTATTGCAATATATACACAATTGTAACACTATAATAACTATTGAAATCATATACATTTATTTTACATTAGTCATTTTACTCAATTACATGGCTTCATTTCCTTAACAGATGCCCTTGGTATCGGCTACATGATGGCCAGATATCAGCCGATTAATTGGCCAAGCGAATATATGTCTGTCTTTGACTACTAGTAGTTACATACCTGAAGGTAGAAGAGTAACATCTTCATCATCCAAGCCTTTATCCTTAAAGTTTTAACACATCCCACAATACATTAGACGCACGTCTTAGCTTGCCCACCAGTAGCGGTTTTAGGCACGGGCGAACCGGGCATTCGCCCGGGGCGGCATTTTTTCATGTCACATGGGGGGCACGAGCAGTTAAAAAAAAAATATAAATAAATAAATAAAATCCTCTGCGCCGCGAAGCGGTTTTCTACATAGAGGTTTTCTATTATCTATCATTTCACTGTGTGGGGAATTGGCAAATTGGCGCCCCTGCGTGCTGAGAAGGTGCCCTGTGTGAGAAGGGGAAAGGGGAGGGGGGCGCAGCAGGCAGGGGATAGTTCACCTCTGGGTGACTGCCTGGGGGGGGGTCCACTGTATAACAGAGCAATACTCTAATGAAATTAGTGGGCTAAAGTCAGTCACACTCGACTTTCTTCCAAATAATGCACATTTTATTCATAATATTATAAATACAGGCCTATAGTTCCTGCACATTTTTGTTTTTCTGTGTGAAATGGCTAATAAAAATAAGTAATACAAAACGATTATGTGGTCACCTCACCAAGGTGAATTGGTTTAGTCTTAAGGTATGCAACGATGTTCTCTCTGTGATATGATTACGGTATCCATGTTGTCATGAATAGGGCTAATGTTAATTGTTGGTAACTCTTACGTTTGTTAGCCTATTTGCTATGATGCTTGCTATGCTTATACAACAATAATTCGGTTTTAAGTCAACAAACACGAGATCTAATTTCACCATAATATTGTGCTTTGCAACCAAACTGTTACAAGTTCAGTTATTATTTATCTCCGTGAGTTGGGTTACGTTAGGCCTGTAATTAGCCAACTGAATTTGTTTTAAATCTGTAGGTAGTTTCAAAGAGACGACATTTGCTATTTATTTACTACTTATTTGCTACATGACACATGCCATGAATATGAAGGAGGTTTTTATGCATGTTTATGACAACTGTCATTAAGTGTCACTCGCTCAATTATGACATTTTTAATGCAAATATGACATTATTTGTTTGAGATGCCTTTGTTGACAACTTGACATTACCAAGACATCATAACCTGTCATAAATATGTCATAAAAAACATGACATAGCAGATGAATTATTAAACTTAAGAAACTACTTAGCTTTATGAGTTAACATTACATTAAACTGCCATGTTGGTTTTGACATTGGCTGTCATGAAGCCATTATAACTGTGTCATGAATATTTTTCTGACCACTTTTTTTCCCAGTAGTACAAATTGAATGTCATTCAGTGTTAATACTCTGTCAAGTTGTTTTATAACAGTGTCATGTATACTTTTCTTGACCTCAAGTGGTACAATGACATTTTAATGACAAATTCAATGTGTACCACTGTAGTTGAGTGTAAAAATATTCATGACACAGTTATAATGGCCTCATGACAGCCAATGTCAAAACCAACCACATGACAGTTAATGTAAAGTTAACCCATAAAGCTAAGTCGTTTCTTAAGTTTGATAATTAATCTGCATGTTTATGACATATTTATGACAGGTTATGTTGTCTTGGTAATGTCAAGAAGTTTTCATGTTTATGTCTCTCTTATTATGTTTGGGGTCAATTTGACTGGCTGTTTTAGCTGTTATAAAACATCATCATATGGTCTTTTAATTTCAATTTCAATTCAGGGGCACTTCTAAAATATTTTGGAGCATCCTCTGCCACTGGTCAGGATGAGCCACCCACCTCCCCCGCTACACAGGCCTCTTCTGGAATGGTCTCGACTCTTCAGGATGAGCTACCATCTATGTCCTCAGCTACACATATGTCTTCACAAATTTCTCCACAAATATCTGATATTGAGGATGACGTCAACTTTGCCTCTACTTCTCTCCAGCATGAGCCTTCAGGTGAATTTTGTGTGTGTGTGTGTGTTTTTTTGGGGGGGGAGCGCTCAAAGGTGGTCTCGCCCAGGGTGCAATTCAATGTAGAACCGCCACTGTTACCCACTTCTTAAAGATCTCACTTAAGGAGGCTTTCACTTCCTCAGTTTCAACCTGCCATTTACAGTCACGTAAAACACATTTAATACAAAAATTAAACGCATTCAGATACGCAGCATTGACCACTGGGATGAATGTTAACACTGGGTGAACTTAAAAACACTGTGGCCTCTTATAAGTAATGCTCAGGTAGAAACTCCTATACATTCAGATCACTTATTTAGTGCTTCTAGTATTAGTCAGGGTCACTGGCAGGAGTTTAAAATGCTTTATATTACCGTTGCCATGTACATCTAATGCATGCATATTTCTACAGCGGTAGAGCATATTTTATGTTGCATGCATATCATTTATGCCAAGTGATACACACTAAACCGGTGATCTAAATGCATAAGATTTAATCCATTGACATTGCTTTATTTTGACAACTACTGCCATGTTTATAAAATGCATGCAAAAAGCAACAGGCACTCTTGATCTACACAGCAGCGCACGCATACGCGTATATGAACCAGGGGCGCGTGCTTTCTCGGCACGTTTTGGCAGCTTTCTTAAATATATTAAATTGATCAACTCGTTTTGAGAGGCGTCTGTAACCTTTGATGTCATGATTACTGACAGTTATAAAATTAGGTACTTTAGGTAAAAACTTCGTTGCATGTTTGTCCTGCCACGGTACGCGCATGCGCTCATGCACAACACTGCACTATGGGAAATGTAGTTTTTCTTTTTGCTCTTGGAAATGTAGTTCTTCTAAGGTACTTATTTTAGAGGGATTTAGTAAAAATTGTGATTATAATAATAATAATAATACAAATCTTATATATTAATAATATAATTTTAAAATCGTACGGTTATTATAACATATTTAAAAACTACACATTTTATAAAATATGAACATATAAAAAATATGAAAAATGAAATACTAATAGTTCAATCAGTCAAATATAGACACACTGAAAGGAATGGAATCAAATTTTTATTGTCAACAAAGGACAGGAAATTATGGGGCATCATGAGCATAAAACGCGCGAGCTGCTCGGCTAACTTGCAGTAACCGCTATGCTATGTGTCTGACTTGTAATTACATTTTTATGTATTTATTTAGTGTTTTTGCTCAACTCTGAAAGAACATCATAAAGGCAGAATTCATGCAAAAATTTAAATTCTGTCATTATTTACTCACCCTCATATTGTCCCGAACCCGTTAGACTTTCTGTCTTCCATTGAACACAAAAGGAGATGTTAGGCAGAATGTTGGCCTCAGTCACCATTCACTCTCATTGTTTAGAAAACAGATTTAATGGAAGTGAATGGTGCTTGATACTAAGATTCTGCCTAACATCTCCTTCCATGAGTCTCACAGGACACAGGAGTGAGTGAACAATGAGCTAAGTTTCATTTATTAGTGAACTAATCCTTTAAGGAACAACAAAAGTCATACATAAAAAAAAATTACAAAAAAACATAAGGGTGAGAAAATAATGATTTTTGGGTGGATTGTCCCTTTAACTTTCAAAGCACAGTTGTTAATTACATTTTTACATT
>JAVLUX010000025.1:710000-782500 GCA_032164185.1 Moxostoma hubbsi
CGTTTTGTTATAAATTAATTTTTTAATATTTTAATATCTTTTTAAAATTTGCTATATATATATATATAATTTATAAATATGTTATACATATGAATATAGATATATATTATAAATATGTTATATATATATAAATTATAAATGTTATACATATGAATATACATATTATAAATATGTTATATATATATAAATTATAAATGTTATATATATATAATGTATAAATATGTTATACATATGAATATACATATTATAAATATGTTATACATATATAAATTTTAAATGTTATATATATATATAATGTATAAATATGTTATACATATGAATATATATATATATATATATTATAAATATGTTATATATATATATATATATATATATATATATATATATGTATATAATTTATAAATATGTTATACATATGAATATATATATTGTAAATATGTTATACATATGAATATATATATATATATATATATATATATATATATATATATATATATATATATATATATTATAAGTATGTTATATTTATATAGATTATTAATATGTTATTTATATAAATTATAAATATGTTATTAATATAAATTACAAAAATGTTATAAATATAAATTATAAATATGTTATTAATATAAATTACAAAAATGTTATAAATATAAATTATAAATATGTTATGTGCAATATTTGTATATCTGATTTAGTTTGTCTTCTATATTCTTCCTAAAACAGAAACATTGAACCAGGTGACTTTGACTTGAGGATTGTGGATGTGGTCAGGTATTTCAATATTTTGCTTTTATTTTTAAATATCAAAGTTATGCTATTTAAAGGCCATGTTAAAAGTGTTGTGTACATGTAATCTCTAATGTCTGCACTTAAGATATTTACTGTTTGGCAGCACCTCACGGTATTCAGGTTTGAACTTAAACTGACATCAAAGACCTTTTAGGTGGATTTGCTGTTGTTGAATTTATGGTGAATGTAATATTGACTCACTGATGTAAGGTATTTCAAGGCCAGGTATTTGGAGCCAGGGGATAAACTTGAATCTCTCTCAAATATGATGCCCTACACCATAAATATATGATGTAAACAAATAAACATTACTTCATTTTGTCAGTGAGGCTGTGTCTGTCTGCTGTCTATGCAAACACACAGACCACACGCACTTAGACTGAAAGGATGAGTGATGGTTTGTCTGAGACTGACCGTGTCTGATACAGCTTAAAATATAAGCAACACTTTTGAGCTGACATTCTTCTCACCACAATTGTACAGGGCGGTTATCCGCATTACCATAGACTTTGTCAGTTCAAACCAGTCCGCCATTCTCTGTTGATCTCTCTCATCAACAGGACATTTCCGTCCGCAGAACTGCAGCTCACGGGATGTTTTTTGTTTTCAAATCAAATCAAATCAAATCACTTTATTGTCACACTACTGTGTACACGAGTGCAACAGTAGGTGAAATTCTTGTGTGCAGTTCCGAGTAACATTGCAGTAATGACAGTGACGAGACATAAACCACTTTACAATAAACAACATACTTACACAAAACAATTTACATAACAAATGTACACATACTTACACAACAATTTACATAACAAATGTACACAATACACACAATGTAGAATACACACACACTAGATACGGGTATAAATATATATAAACACTAATTGAATTGGGAGAATATATTGACAGAGTGATGATTAATAAAGTGCATTGCTGATGTATATTGTTTGGATCAAGAGATCAAGAGTTCAAAAGTCTTATTGCTTGTGGGAAGAAGCTGTCATGTAGTCGGGTGGTGCGGGTCCTGATGCTGCGATACCGCCTGCCTGATGGAAGCAGTGAGAGCAGCCCATGACTCGGGTGGCTGGAGTCTCTGATAATCCTCCGAGCTTTCTTCACACACCGTCTGTTATATATATCCTGGAGGGAGGGAAGCTCACCTCCGATGATGTGTCGGGCAGTTCGCACCACCCTTTGCAGGTCTTTGCGGTTGTGGGCGGTGCTATTGCCGTACCAGGCGGTGATGCAGCCAGTCAAGATGCTCTCTACAGTACTGGTGTAGAACCGTGTGAGGATGTGGTGGTTCATTCCAAACTTCCTCAGCCGTCTCAGGAAGAAGAGGCGCTGGTGAGCCTTCTTCACAACGGCCTCAGTGTGGACGGACCATGTGAGTTCCTCAGTAATGTGGACACCGAGGAACTTGAAGCTGCTGACTCTCTCCACCGGTGCTCCATTAATGGTGATGGGGCTGTGTTCTCTGTCTTTCTTCCTGAAGTCCACCACAAGCTCCTTGGTTTTACTGACGTTGAGGGAGAGGTTGTGCTCCTGACACCAGCGCGTCAGAGTGTGCACCTCCTCTCTGTAGGCTGTTTCATCATTGTCAGTGATCAGACCTACCACCGTCATATCGTCAGCAAACTTAATGATGGCATTGGAGCAATGTGTCGCCACACAGTCATGTGTGTAAAGGGAATACAGGAGTGGGCTGAGAACACAGCCCTGCGGGGCTCCAGTGTTGAGGGTCAGTGATGAGGAGATGTTGCTGCCCATTCTAACCACCTGACGTCTGCCTGACAGGAAATCCAGGATCCAGCTGCACAGCGAACTGTTTAAGCCCAGAGCCCGGAGTTTCACATCAAGCTTGGAGGGCACTATGGTGTTAAATGCTGAGCTGTAGTCTACAAACAGCATTCTCACATATGTGTTCCTTTTTTCCAGATGGGAAAGAGCAGTGTGTATTGTAGATGCAATAGCATCATCAGTGGAGCGGTTTTTACGGTAGGCAAACTGCAATGGGTCCAGAGAGGTGGGCAGAACAGAGCAGATGTGATCTCTGATCAACCTCTCAAAGCATTTGCTGATGATGGGGGTCAGAGCAACAGGACGCCAGTCATTTAAACAAGTGATTTTGGCTTGCTTCGGTACAGGCACAATGGTTGATGTTTTGAAGCATGTGGGGACTACAGACAGGGAGAGGGACAAGTTGAAAATGTCCGTAAAAACACCAGCCAGTTGGTTCGCGCATGCTCTGATGACGCGGCCCGGAATGCCGTCTGGACCCGCGGCTTTACGGATGTTCACATGTCGAAAGGATCGGGTTACATCCGCAACAGAGACGGAGAGTGAGTTTTTGGCCCCATTCGGTGTAAATTCTAGACTCTGTTTGTGCATGAAAATCCCAGAAATTCTCAAACCAGCCCGTCTGACACCAACAATCATCCATGTGATTATCTAATCAGCCAATCGTGTGGCAGCAGTGCATAAAATCATGCAGATACGGGTCAGGAGCTTCAGGTAATGTTTGCATCAACCATCAGAATGGGGAACAAATGTGATCTCAGTGATTTTGACCGTGACAAGATTGTTGGCGTCAGACGGGCTGGTTTGAGTATTTCTGGGATTTTCACACACAACAGTCTCTAGAATTTACTCAGAATGGGGTCCAAAAACAAAAAACATCCCGTGAGCGGCAGATCTGTGGATGGAAACACCTTGTTAATGAGAGAGGTCAACAGAGAATGGCCAGACTGGTTCAAAGTCTACAGTAACTCTGTAATTGTCAGAATGCTATTCTGAGATGGTCTTCACTTATATAGCGCCTTTTTTAACCTTAGAGGTTACCAAAGCACTTTACACTGTGTCTCAATCACCCATTCACACACACTCACACACCAATGATGGCAGAGCTGCCATGCAAGCCGCTAGCCTGCCATTGGGAGCAATTTGGAGTTCAGTGTCTTGCCCAAGGACACTTCGGCATGTGAAGTCATGTGGGCCGGGAATCAAACCACCAACCCTGCGACTAGTGGACAACCCGCTCTACCACCTGCGCCACAGCCGCCCCATATATTGTATTTATAGGGTGGGCTGCGAGGGTTATATCATGTGGATATAGGGGAATAGTTATATGGCCAAATTTGTCACCATATGCAAATACTTTTGATATAAGAGGACTTTTATACGATGTTGAAGTAAATAACCACATGGATTTAATCACCAGTGGTTGCAATGGTGGTTGGTTGCCATTTAGAGCTTTGGGAGAAACAAACTTTTAAATCATATTAAAATCAACCTTTAGCATGATTTTAACGCCACAGTTTTTCTCCAAATTCAGATCTAGAAGGACGACCTTGAAGTAAACCTAACGCATGTTTGACGTTCTCTGTTACACAGTGTTGAGTGTTGTTATCTGGGAGTAGCTCTTCTGTTTCTCTTGTGAAAACCACCTCGTTTTAGTTCACTTTAAATATCGCTTTCAAGTGCTCATTTAAACCTGTGGGTTTGAAACCGAACATTACCCTTTTTAATGTGCTAAACCAATAGAATGACTTTTAAAATAGTTCACTGTTGCCTGGCGCTTTCACTTTGAGCTTACATTTCAGTCCTTTTAAAAGCCAAATTCTTTGTACTTTTAAGTCACTTTGATATATATATTTAATATCTACAATATCATCACTGTTTGAAAACCTCTCGAAACTTTTTAAAACATGTAGTGAGCTGGCTAAAAATGTAAGATGTGTCCTTGAATCACTAATAGTATGAAATCATACTTTGGACGCTGTATGCAGGCAATCTTTCAACATCTTTTAAGCACGGATTCTTAAATTGTTGAATGCATTGCACAAAATGTCCAGGCCAGTGCCAAATCTACACAGAAGTAAGCAGGTCTTTTTCTCAGTGAGCTGCACAGCTTGCATATGTTTCTCCTTAAGATCTTATCGGTGAGATTTGTGTGGGCTTTAGGAGATATCCACACAGTGAATCCAGTGAGCACCAGTTCATATATAATAACACTCAACATTTCAGTAAAAGAGCTCTTGTGCACACAAACACTGTCTCTGTTCAAGTACGGTTTGTACCCCTCGTTTCCCCCAAATGCTCCTCAGGCAAGTTTAAATGGCAGGAATCCTCAGAGGCCCCTGGTTTGTGTTTGGAGATTAAGAAAAACATTCTATAACCAACTGAATAACAGCATGTTAAAATCCAAGGACTTTCTTGAATTTATGAGTTAAAAAACAGGTTGTAAAGATGTTTGCATTTCCTACATGTGTTTTAAAGAAGTTTGGAAAGCCAGGTCATAACATGTCTAAGATGATATAATGATAATACAACTCAGGAAAAGTTAGGCGCCAACAAGGCAGATGTAAGGCTGTTGCACAAAGCATGTGTTTATATTGGTTTAAACAATGGCAAGAGATCACAAACAGAACAGAAGAGAATTCATCTCTCCTGACCCTGGCTGTGTCTCAAAACCTAGTGAGAAGTCAACCTTAACAGCATTTTTGGGTATCACAGTAGCATGCAGCATTTTGGGCATAATATGAGCTTACAACATTTTGGGGCATCATGTGTGCATGCAAAAATTTGGGGCATCATGTGCGCATGCAAAATTTTTGGGCATTATGAGCGCATGCTACATTTTTGGGCATTATGGGCGCATGCAAAATTTTTGAGCATTATGAGTGCATGCGACATTTTGGGGCATCATGTGCGCATGCAAAAATTTGGGGCATCATGTGCGCATGCAACATTTTTGGGCATCATGTGCGCATTCAAATTTTTTGAGCATTATGAGCGCATGCTACATTTTTGGGCATTATGGGCGCATGCAAAAGTTTTGAGCATTATGAGTGCATGCGACATTTTTGGGCATCATGGGCGCATGCAAAATTTTGGGCATAATCTGTGCATGCAACTTTTTTGGCCATCATGGGCGCATGCAACATTTTTGTCAACATTGGTGCATGCAGCATTTTTGGGTTTCATAGGGTCATGCAGCATTTTTGGGTATTATATGCCTATGCAACATTTTGGGACATAACATGAGCATGAAGCATTTTTTGGGCATCACAGGGGCATGCTACATTTTTGGGCATCATGGGCGCATGCAAAAATGTTGGGCATCATGTGCGCATACAAAAGTTTTGGCCATCATGGGCGCATGCAACATTTTTGTCAACATTGGCGCATGCAGCATTTTTGGGTTTCATAGTGTCATGCAGCATTTTTGGGTATTATATACCTATGCAACATTTTGGGACATAATATGAGCATGAAGCATTTTTTGGGCATCACAGGGGCATGCAGCTTTTTTTGGCATCACAGGGGCATGTAGCATTTTTGGGCATCATATGCGCATAACATTTGTTTAGCATCATGGGCACATGCAACATTTTGGTCATCATAGGTGCATGCAGCTTTTTTGGGCATCACAGGGTATGCAGCGTTTTTGGGCATCATAGGGGCATGTAGCATTTTTGGGCATCATATGCGCATAAGATTTATTTAGCATCATGGGCACATGCAACATTTTGGTCATCATAGGTGCATGCAGCTTTTTTGGGCATCACAGGGTATGCAGCGTTTTTGGGCATCATAGGGGCATGTAGCATTTTTGGGCATCATATGCGCATAAGATTTATTTAGCATCATGGGCGTATGCAGCATTTTAAGGCATCGTAGGTTCATGCAGCATTTTTGGGTTTCATATGCCTATGCAACATTTTGGGACAAAATATGAGCATGAAGCATTTTTTGGGCATCACAGGGGCATGCAGCATTTTTGGGTATCAAATATGCATGCAGCGTATTTGGACATCATATGGTCATGCAGCATTTTTAGGTATCATATATGCATGCAGCGTATTTGGACATCATAGGGTCATGCAGCATTTTTAGGTATATGTGCATGCAGCATTTTGGGGCATCATAGGGGCATGCAGCATTTTTAGGTATCATATGTGCATGCAGCATTTTGGGGCATCATAGGGGCATGCAGCATTTTTGGGCATCATAGGCATGTGACATTTTTTTGGGCACCATAGATGTACACAGAAGATGTGGGCTTCATAGGCACATGCAGCCTATATGGATATCATAAGCATGCAGCATTTCAGGCATCATAGGCACAAATGTTGGGGTATTAAAGACGCTTGCTGCATTTTTGGGCATCACAGGCACATGCAATATACTTCGCCATTATAGTCGCATGCAACATATTGGAGCATCATGGGCGCATGTACAATTTTCAAGCATCATATTCCCATACAACATTTTTTTACATCATATACTGTATGTGTGCAGCATTTTGGGGCATCTATGATGTACAGCGTTTTGGGGTATCATAGGCACAGACTGCATTTATGGGCATTATAGGTAAGTACAGTATTTGAGGCATAATAGGCAGTATTGGGCGTCATAGGCGCGTGCAGCACATACTAGGGCGTCATAGGCGTGTGCATCATGTCGCCTAATTAGGCAGCTCACTAGGTTTTGAGACACAGTTCATGACTCAATTACGCTCCATCCTCACGCATACTTTACGCGCTTATCTTTATGTTCAGTGGCGCATTTTTTCGTCTTATAGAGTCGCGTAAAACTCGTTACCATGACAGCAGCAGCTCTAACGGGGCTCTCCATGATGAGTTTGCTCAGTTTGGGTTATCTGTCCTGGGACTGGACGAGTCCGAACCAGGTTGAGCAGCCGAACCATCGGCGCCCGCACATTATCTTCATAATGACGGACGACCAGGGCTTTAATGACATCGGGTATCATAACCCCGACATCCACACTCCGACACTGGACAAACTGGCTGCGAAGGGAGTCAAGCTGGAGAACTATTACATTCAGCCCATATGCACACCATCCCGGAGTCAGTTCATCACTGGCAGGTAACAAAAATCATCTGTTTACACCATTATACCGTAAAACCACGTTGTTTTAAATGTTACCATGGTAATGGACATTCACCAGATGTCCTGGGTACATGAATATGGTAGATATACAGAACAATGGCATGCCTCAAATCACCATGGTATTAACATGTTTTTCATATGTTTTTGGACATGTACAATGGTGATACTATGTTATGTTTTGTCTTGTCCATAAACATATTAGTCAATAAGTGCCACGGTATATGTAAAAGTACAGGGTGCTACCATGTTTGTTTTTTGGATATGCTACACTGTACCATACATATTTTATTAGATATGTACCATGGTAATACTATATTTTAAGGTGAATTTGAGTACATGCAGACAGACTGATTTCTGAATGAATCTTTCAAGCCAATTTGGTGGTGGTGGTGGTGGTAGTGGTCTAAAGCACATAACTAGTAATCTGAAGGTTGCTGGTTTGATCCCCACAGCCACCACCATTGTGTCCTTGAGTAAGGCACTTAACTCCAGGTTGCTCCGGGGGGATTGTCCCTGTAATAAGTGCTCTGTAAGTCACTTTGGATAAAAGCGTCTGCCAAATGCATAAATGTAAATGTAAATTTGTGAATGGGTTCAAATTATTAACCGAAAACAACCAACTCAAGAGAATGATTCATTCACAAATCGGACAACACAATGGCTTGTTAAGTCATATTTGGAGTAGAGCATAACTAGAAAAGTCTTTATTCAGTATAGATTGTATTTAATGATTGTATTTAAATTGCATGGCTGTTCCAGACATTAAAATTCCCTTATATTTCCAGGTTTTCCATGACTGGTACAACAACGGTTAATTAATAAAGTACAGAAATCTTTCATGTTGATTGCTATATCAATACAGTGCAGATGGAGCATGTGATGAGTAAATCAATTCCTGTCTGTCTGCTCTGGTCCATTAATTAACTTCCCCCTCTGCTCTAGATACCAGATCCATACGGGTCTCCAGCACTCAATAATCCGCTCACAGCAGCCCAGTTGTTTGCCCTTTGACCTCAGGACGTTGCCACAGCGCCTACAGGAAGTGGGTTATTCCACTCACATGGTTGGCAAATGGCATCTGGGCTTCTACAAGCGCGATTGTCTGCCCACCCGCCGCGGATTCCACACGTATTTTGGATCTCTGACAGGCAGCGTGGACTACTACACGTATAAGTCTTGTGATGGACCAAATGTTTGCGGTTACGACCTTCACGAGGGCGAGAGAGTGGCGTGGGGTCAGGGCGGACGTTACTCGACGAACCTGTACACGCAGAGAGTCCGAAAAATTCTGGCCTCGCATGACCCGTTGTCCCGGCCTCTCTTCATTTTTCTATCTTTCCAAGCCGTACACACTCCGTTGCAGTCGCCGAGGGAGTACGTCTACCCGTATCGACGGATGGGGAGTGTTTATCGCCGAAAGTACGCCGGGATGGTTTCGGCTGTGGATGATGCGGTACGGAACGTGACGTATGCGCTCCGTAAATACGGCTACTACAAGAACAGCGTTATCATCTTCTCGACGGATAATGGAGGACAGCCGCTTTTTGGCGGGAACAACTGGCCTCTACGGGGCAGAAAGGGAACATACTGGGAAGGAGGTGTCCGTGGAATCGGATTCGTCCATAGTCCACTTCTGAGGCGCAGGAAGAGAGTTAGCAAAGCTCTGGTCCACATCACCGACTGGTACCCTACACTGGTGCGCATAGCGGGTGGGAACATCTCCCAAACAGATGGTTTGGATGGATTTGACATGTGGGAAACCATCAGTGATGGCAAGGAATCTCCACGGCTGGAGATCCTTCATAATATCGACCCACTCTACAACTTCGCCCATCACGGATCTTTGAAAAACGGATTTGGGATCTGGAATACAGCCATTCAGGCGGCGGTTCGAGTTGGGGATTGGAAGCTTCTGACTGGAAATCCCGGATATGGAGACTGGACCCCTCCACAGGTGCTCGGAGACTTCCCGGAAACCTGGTGGACCCTGGAACGCCACGTGGAGCCGAAGAAGTCGGTGTGGTTGTTCAATGTGGCAGATGATCCATACGAGCGCTATGACCTTGCCGAGCAAAGACCAGACGTGGTCAAGCAGCTCTTGGCCCGGTTAGTGTACTACAACCGGACCGCCGTTCCAGTACGCTACCCTTCGGAAGACCCCAGAGCAGATCCGAGACGTAACGGGGGGGCCTGGGGCCCTTGGGTGGGGGATGTGGAAAACTGGGAGGCATTTTACCTCCGAAAGAGAAAAACCAAGAAAGAGAAACTGAAGTTTTCCAAAATAAAGTCATTTTTTAGGAAACTGAATATTAGAATGATGTCCAACAGGATTTAAACAAACAAATCATTTATGAACTGATTATCACAAATGCTGCTGACGATAACATATTATTTTAGGGACTTCCCTGTGCAAAGTTTGTTGGAGGAATTAATTAATAAACATTGTATGCTCTCTGATCTGTGTGCACACTGTGCTATTTTCTCCCAGCTAGGAGACAATGTCAGGGAATATGTTAACTTGGTTTGTGTTTATTTATGTTTCCTTTTTGATTCTCTCCTGGCCAAGTCCACACTATTATATGTTCGCATTGATCTTGCTTCCCCCTCTCATCCACTGTAAAACTGAAAATTTCAAAAACTCTCTCCATTACCGCATACTTTGGAAAATGATGACGTTAGGTAACTGAAAACAACGTTTACAAACTTCACCCAAAAATAATAATGTTCTCATCATTTACTTACCCTCATGCCATCCCAGATGTGCATGACTTTCTTTCTTCTGCTGAACACAAACAAAGATTTTTAGAAGAATATCTCAGCGCTGTAGCTCCATACAATCCAAGTGAATGGTGACCAGAACTACACAAGCTCCCGTTTTAATTATGGATGAGATCAAACCAAATTAAAAGTCCTTTTTCACTGTACAGCTTACCAGCGGTCTCATTGGCAATCATTATTTCAAGCTCGATTACAATTCCTATAGCGCCATCTAGTGCTCTGTGCATGCGGAAGCACTAGGAAGTGTAATCGAGTTTGAAATCATGATCGTGCATAGAGACTACTATGACAATGTGCATTGTAAAAGAAGTGATATTTTGGTCTGTTCTCACCCAAAACCAACTGGATAGTTTCAGAAGACATTGATTAAACCACTGGAGTCTTATGGACTATGGCCACCGTTCACTTGCATTGTATGGACCTACAGAGCTGAGACATTCTTCTAAAAATCTTCGTTTGCATTCAGGTGAAGAAAACAGGTCAAGCACACCTGGGGTGGCATGAGTGCGAGTAAATGCTCATTATTGGGTGAACTATCCCTTTAAAAGGATTACCGGTAGTGTAAATGTGGCCAAGCCAAGGCGCGGACTGGCCATTGGGAAGTTCGGGAATTTTCCCAGCCGTGAAACGGGCCAGTTTCTATGTAAAGTCTCGGGCCGATTTCTCTTCCCAGTCCGCCCCTAGTCTAGCTCAAGTGCATAATTCTTATTCTGGTGACAAAAATAAACAGAACACAAAGTTAAAAACTCAATGCTTTACATGATAACTGATAATAGGGATTTTAAAATACTGCAAACTGTTTTTCAAAGCCGTGATCGGATACTGTGCTGTGCTGCTGAGGTGGATGACTAATGCAAATTCCAATGGAGAAATTGCCCTCTAGTGGATACCTGAGATTTTGAGGGGATATTTGGAATAATATTTACAATGACCATCAGCCATAACAGAGTGTCTACCATGCAAATAGATGCACATGAGCATGTTGTCTACACTCAGTGTTGCAGGTCAGTAGTATCATATTAAAATGCTACTCCTTTCTTGAGATTTTGTTTGGTTTTTAACACAGATTTACATACTTTAGATCTACTTGCCTACAATTAAAACTATTCAAAGCAAGCAAGCGTCTTTAATACCCCAACATTCAAAATTTTTTTAAGCATGTCGTCTTGGCCTTTGACAGGGCAGTTACAGGAAGTAGTATTCAGTACCATGTGATCAAAACTTGGCCCCGCCCCCCATGTGAGGACCCTCTCCGTGTAGAATGAAACCGCTTTTATAAGGTTACTGATAAGACTCAATCTCATGTAAATGCTCGTAATTTTATATAAATATGTTTCAAAATGACTTACATCTTTTTTAATGAGGACAAAAATACTGAGCGCACCTTTAAGGAACTTAAAGGAATAGTTCACCCAAAAATTTGAATTCACCCTCATGCCATCCCAAATGTGTGACCTTTCTTCAGCAGAAATCTTTTAGAAGAATATCTCAGCTCTGTAGGTCCAAACAATGCAAGCTGACAGGGTCAAAAATGTCGAAGCTCTAAAAAGCACATAAATGTAGCATAAAAGTAATCCATATGACTCTTGTGGTTTAATCCATGTCTTCTGAAGCGATCCGATTGGTTTTGGTAGCTCCTTTTTCACTGTACATCTTGTCATTGCAGTCTCTGGGCACGATAATGATTTCAAGCTTGATTACACTCCCTTGTGCTTGACGCATGCGCAGAGCACTAGATTGCGCTATAGGAAGTGTAATCAAGCTTGAAATCATGATAGCCAAGGAGACTGTGGATGTCAAGATTTATAGTGAAAATTGGTCTGTTCTCACCCAAACCGTTTTGATCGCCTCAGAAGACATTGATTAAACACTGGAGATGTATGGGTTACTGTTATGCTACATTTATGTGCTTTTTGTAGCTTTAAAGTTCTGGCCACCATTCACTGGCATTGTATGGACCTACAGAGCTGAGATATTCTCCTAAAAAATCTTAGTTTGTGTTCAGCAGCAGAAAGAAATTGATGGGTGAGAAAATTCTGAGAGAATTTTCATTTTTGGGTGAACTATTCCTTTAATTTTAGGGGACTATTTGCTCTAGCTGCACATAGGGATCTGCTTGTTTATTGTGTTTTAAGATAAATTAGTGTACTGTAACTCTTCAGGTGACTTCTGATTTTTCATAGTTTGATAATCTGTCTATAATATACATTATAAATGTGTTTAATTTTTTTGTTAAGACTGGCAACCCCTGTTAATACGTCCACAGAAGGGCTGTTTTCATCCTGTAGTACCATATTTGACCACTAGATACCGCCATTATGAGTTTTGCTAATTTCCAACTCGTACAGTATACGTCTGCAACTTTAAAACAATTAAGCTTTTGCCATTTCTATACATATCAGCTATAGGGAAAAATCAATTTTACAGGATTGCACCATCAAAAAAAGTTTGTTAATAATTTTATCTCTTATTTGCATCTCACATTGCTCAGCGCTGATAACCAGAAAGATAACCACAAAAGATAACAACATGATTCAGTTAGCTGCTATAATAATAAATTAATCTCATATACACAACTCGATAAATGCACAATAGCAATCATGTTGTAGCCTAATAGCCTAAACAAATATGAAATATATTGCACTGCAATATAATTAATGCTATCCCTTAAATTTATAACATTATAAAACATCGGCGCTGCTCATTTTTTTTATCCATATCTTTCATATCTATATATATTTATATTTATTTATCGATTTATCGAATAGATATGATATTGGCGATAGTGTCGTTTACACCTGTGCGCGCTCCCGCGCTTGTGAAAGTCTGTACAAAGGTAAACAAGTCCGAAAATGTGGGTTACGCCGAGTCAAACGATCGACCAATCACAGGCCTCCTAATAGTCGCTCAATTCGTACGGCGCGTCTGATTGGTGGAAATATTGGCCACGGAACACATTGTAAAGAGTTGTAAAAAGCTCCGTGTGTACCGTGTACTAAACGCATGTGCGGGTAACAGAAGTGTACGGACTCATTCAGGTCAGTACAGACAAACCGAAGGTCATTTGCAGTTTATTGCCTTGTAATGTTTAATTTGTATCTAAAGTAATGAGATGTTTACATTTTGGGCGCGCGCGCCAAATGTTCTAGCAACCCGGTTTTCACGTTCTGCAACGTCTCTATAATGCATATGCATAGAGCGCATAAGAGCACGTGAAAGTAACACTGTAAAATGCTCTTAGCATTGCTGATAAAGTGCTTTGAGTCTGTAGCTGTTGTTTTGCAAATGTCTTATTCATTAGTGTAAAATGCATGTGTAAACACTTATTCAGTGTATGTTTTATAGAGTGGTCATGAGCATGCGCGTAGCTAGACCGTGGCTGACAGGGCCGGAGCCCTTGATCTTTTTGTTAATAGCCAATAGTTAAAAGTTGTTTTTTTTTTGTGATGAAAATAAAAAAAGTAAGGCTTGGCTGAACGTTCATTACATAAGGGTACAAAAGCAACATGGCAGGCTGCAATTCTGGTTTCAAATGTAAATGAATACTGTTCAGTGAGTCCAACTTTGACTTTTTCACCAGCTGTTTGTGCTCAAGTTCATCAGACACGTTACGAACGCCTCGAGTGGGAGCTTTCTATTTTCTCTCACAGGGGTGCAGCTTTTCTGTATCAGTGGCAGTTTTATCAAGTTTTATTATGCAAGCCATATTTCTTAATATATAGCCTATAAGCCTCATTTCTTATCTTCATTTTTTTTTATCAGTTCATGCACCGGATATATTTTAATGTATGCACCGGATATATTTTAATGCATGCACCGGATATATTTTAATGCATGCACCGGATATATTTTAATGCATGCACCGGATATATTTTAATGCATGCACCGGATATATTTTAATGCATGCACCGGATATATTTTAATGCATGCACCTGATATATTTTAATGCACGCACCGGATATATTTTAATGCACGCACCTGATATATTTTAATGCACGCAACTGATATATTTTAAGGCATGCACCAGATATATTTTAATGCATGCACCGGATATATTTTAATGCATGCACCGGATATATTTTAATGCATGCACCGGATATATTTTAATGCATGCACCTGATATATTTTAATGCATGCACCGGATATATTTTAATGCATGCACCGGATATATTTTAATGCATGCATCGGATATATTTTAATGCATGCACCGGATATATTTTAATGCATGCACCTGATATATTTTAATGCATGCACCTGATATATTTTAATGCATGCACCGGATATATTTTAATGCACGCACCTGATATATTTTAATGCACGCACCTGATATATTTTAATGCACGCACCTGATATATTTTAAGGCATGCACCTGATATATTTTAAGGCATGCACCTGATATATTTTAATGCATGCACTCATTTCCATTCAACTTTTCAACAGTCAACTTGTTTGGAGCAAAATTTCAATGTTCTCTGTAAAGCAACTATACAACAGTATGCATTATTAAAAGCACTGTACACATAATAATAATAATGTAATTGATACTGAATTGATGTCCACGCTGTTTTCTAAATCACGTTTTCCCCTTAAGGGAAGACATGCAATTCAAGAAAGTGAATTGCAGGCAGGAAAAATGCAGGAAAGAGGAAAATCATAGTGCAATTAATTTCAAACGTGATAAAACATCTCAGTACTGAGTAATAATTCTGGTCTTCCACAGTAGAATATGGCTACACGCCATTTGCCAACCAATCGCACTTCCGCTAGCCAACCGGAAATTCCGCCCACCAAGCGAAATACAGCTGAGAATATTGTGGATAGATCGCTCCAATGTCACGCGCTTGCAATGTTAACAGCTTTGTTTGTTATTTATAAACAGGAGCATTAGTTTAATCACGTCACTCGCTAACGGAGACGCAGTATAACGGCAATTGGATTTTGAAACTAAACGACAAAGCGCTCGCTCGCACTAAACTGCTCAACACAGAAGAACGGATTTGCTCGAGCATCTTCTGGAATTACAGTTTGATACATAAACAAGTTTATTCATTTGATATGTTCATCTGTATTTATTGGTTTAATAATTCGCAGCTGGACTGTAAAGTGAATATAAGTGTGTGGGAATGTCCTGTGTTATGAACGTTGAACTTGCGGGACTGATTCAAATTATGCGCAATCCTGCGCTGAATTTCTGTCCATGTCATGGATGGACCGATTCTTGTGGGCTTAGCCCCGGATGTCACTAAAGTCTAGCGACGCCTCTGCTTGTGTGTTTAATAATTAAAGATGCTGTTGTCAGTTTGTAAATAGAAAATGCATTAATCATGTGGTGATTCAGAAGTAATTACTTGCATATTAAGTTTGTTAGAGTCAATATTGTGTGTGTAAAACAGTTCATTTTCACGGGCAAGGAAGAGGCGAGAAACCGGCTTGACATACAAACTAAAGGTTTAATGTAAAACTCAAAAGACAAACACATAAAACACCGGACATGTCCGTGAACGACCTCTCTCTCACGCCCGTCCTCCGCAGTCGGCCTTTATCCCTCTCGGCGGCTTGATTAGCCTAATTCAGGACCGGGCGTGTTGAGTCACGACCCGGCCCCGCCCTCCACCGTGCCACAGTGTGGTTGTTATTGAATGTTTTCAGTCTCTTGCATGATTTTTACTCTCGTGTCCTTATGACCTTGTTTTATGTCAACAGACATGTTTCTCTTTATTGTGTTCACTCCTCGGTGAGAGGTCACCTGGGAGATTACATGTGTGGTTTAATATTAATCATTGGAAACGAGCCTTAGAATCATTTGTCATCGTGTTTAAAGTGATAGTTCACCCAAAAAATGTGAATTCTGTCATTTACATTTCTGCATTTGGCAGATGCTTTTATCCAAAGTGACTTACAGAGCACTTATTACAGGGACAATCCCCCCGGAGCAACCTGGAGTTAAGTGTCTTACTCAAAGACACAATTTTGGTGGCTGTGGGGATCAAACCAGCAACCTTCTGATTACCAGTAATGTGCTTTAGCCCACTACGCCACCACCACTCCAATTACGCACCATTATGTTGTTCCAAACCCGAGGGACACAAAACGATGACATTGGGTGGAATGTTAGGAACTGACCGCCTCGGTCACCATTCACTTTCATTGAATGGGGGAGAAAAAAAAAAGATGCAATGAAAGTGAATGGTGACTGAAGCTATCCTGCCTTACAGCTCTGTTTGGTTATGAAATAACACACTTTTCCCCTGCAAACTGGAACAAGAAGGAAGTATTTTCACAATACACATTTAACAAAAAAAAAACGAAACGAATAACAAGACGCACTTCCCCTTTAAGAGAACCTCATTTTCAAGTTCGGTTCTTAAGATGTAGTATTTTTGTTTTATTTAATGGTGCCGTGATATTCTTGTTCAGTTTGGCGAGTGTGTTTGCTAATGAATAAGATAAGACAAAAAGGTGCCTGGATTCATGCAGCTGATGAAAGGTGAAAGGTCACAGGCATTGTACAAGCGTGTGCATATTTGCTTATGAGGTCATGTGACGTCGTTTGCCTTCATTGGTAATCTGTTAACTATAAAAAGTGAATTGGCTTGTATTTATTCCATGCATTTCATGTGAAGGTCAATGAACACAGAACTTTCTGGTACAAACTGTCTTTCCTGACAGCTTAGATTTGGTCAACACTCATAAGTAGGGTAGAACTCTGTGTTTGTGTCAATCAGGGATATCATCATGTGACTGATTTAACGATTGGCACCATTGTATGTGGATAACACAACAAGGTCAAACTGATACGTCGGTCTGAATTGCCATGAATCTTGTTTATTATGTATGAGGTTCCATTTGTCTCAAATAGCAGGAAATTGTGACATATTTAGACCACAAGACATGATGCAACAATCTCACCAGTGTCTAGAGTTAGATTGGAAATAACTCTATGTGAGTTATTGATGGCCATTGCTCAGGTGAGTGCTTCAGAATGCTTCCCGCCTCATTTGTTTGTTCCGCCACATTGAAACACAACTTTACAGACCATGTGATGCAATCAAGTCTGCTGCCGGTTGCGGTTTTGAAACTCCGCAAACATTCCAGATGATTGAAAGAACGAGATTGGGTGAATCTAGGTGAAACCTGCCAAAAGCATGTACAGTTGAAGCCAGACGTTTACATACACCTTAGCCAAATGCATTCAAACTCGGCCTTTGTATGAGATAATAAACGTGTTTTTTAAGGGAGAAACTTGGGCTTGTTCTCTTGTTCCTTGCAGATGTCATGTCTGCACGTCCATCGTCATAAATGGCATGCCTTTAATATCAGGATCTGTTCCGCTCACCCGCATGCCACTGTTTTCCATGTGCTGTGCCACTGTTTTTAAATAGCAGCCCCGGTCTGGGAGGGGCAGGTGTTTGCTTGGTTACCCCCCATCGGATGACCGACCTCTGGGTCTGTCATTGGTCTTACCTACCCCCCCCCACCCCCGTGACCAGACGAGTTTAAAGTGGTGTGGCTTTGCTCATGTTACCTTTGCCCTGGAAAGTTTGTACGCTAGTGGAATGGCACTGTGTGTCTTTATGAATGCAACAGCCAGTCTTGGCAGGTCAGCACTGAACATGGTGAGAGTAAAGGAGATCTTGAAATAATACATGGGGACATAGTCTATCGTTACCTATAATAGAATGGATATATCACACAATATTTGGCCATTTTGAGATGATCTGCATTGGCCGAATTGGTCATTCCACCTTGTGTCAGTGCTAAAATGGAGTTTAGTAATGTGTATTATTATTATTATTATTAATATTTTGTGTGTATAATGTTTTATGAATGTTATATAAAATAAGTGTTAATTTTATGGATGCACCGATTTATCGGCCAAACCTCGGTATCGGCCGATATTCGCCTTGTTGACTGTCATCGGCCTATCGGCAAATACGATGTCAATCACCGTTGGCAGTGGCCGATGTTTATCTGTTTATATGCGTTGGTTATTTGCGTTCGACTTAGTCAACAGATGCCTACCCAGCTGCAGATTCGGAGAATGTCCAACAGGTGCTACTATCATACCAAGAGCAAAGCGTTCAATTCTGGCGACTTTGAGTTAAACGCTTATTTATTTTCTGGAGTATGAGTAGCGTTCATGTAACTATTGGCTAAAGCATATCTTCCAGTAACCGTTCAGACAGACGCGTTTTCACGCTAAAAAAGCAAAACGCACCACAACGAATAGAGCAGAACGCAAGAGTCTCGAGACGCGTTTATATCAGTTGAAGAAGGTTTTTTTAACTTGACACGGCATCTAAAAATACTGCGTTCCCGTGAGAGATGCAACTTGACGCGGTTGTCAAAAGACATCCATCTAGCAAATGTTTACATGGAAGACGATTGAAAAAAAGCACGAGTGGACGCAAAAACACGTTCAGTTTGAACAGCCCCTTGCAGGCGCCACTGGGCAATCGCTTGCAAAAGTATGGGAAGATATTCCCTAAGGAGGCCAGTTTTGTAAAGAGTCCCATGTTCAGCCCCATGCCTCAACCTACTGTAAGTTTGTGCTTAATCCACACACACACACACACACACACACACACACACACACACACACAAAACATGTTGTTGTAGATATTGTATCAGCCACTGAACTAATGAACATTTATCACAAAACATCAAAGTGATGTAATCAGTTCATGTAGTAAGTGTTGCTCTGTTTGACCTTTGGAGCTGTTATTGGCTGAACCGGCACGTTCTAAGAGAGTGAGTGTCCAATAAGAAGCGGGAAGGGGATGGAACGTGTCTGACCAGTGGTTACACATAAACTCAACCTGTAGTTCTTCATACCCTCACCTGGACGGTTCACCTGTCTGTTGCATTGATTCTGCTGGTGTACGCCGCCCACAACCGGACTCCCTTTATTCCTCTCGTCTCAGGTGAAGTGTGTCTTTGTGTGTCTTTGTGTGTCTTTGTGCACTTTGTTTTGTTGTAGTATGCAGGTCATGATGAGTCCATGCCAAGTGATTGATATGGCTTGACTTTGCTGTCAGTGTCCAAAAGAGCCGTGCCATGATAAAGGACAGAGTATCACCTTTTTGCTTAAGCATTTCCTGCTTGATTGACAATGAAAAGCTGTTGAAGGTTGTGTTGTATTTTAGCTAACTGTCTTGTATTGTTTGTTAGCTGTCACACGAGCTGGAAAGTTTGGCATGAAGTAAACCGTAATTAGGGCAGTTTCTAAGAATGTTGTGCCCCGGGGCAGTAAGAATAGAAGTAGGTGAGAGGTTATAGGGGTAAAGCGTGCTCACAAGGTTGAATCACACAGCTGACAAGATGACTCGGATCCTGTGTGTTACTAAATGCTGTTTAATCAAGTTAGCATGATGCAAATGAAGCATGCTGTTGATTATCTGACTGTTTAATATAACATTATAATCCAGATGTTATAACAGTTTATATTACATTAATGGATTCGGCAGATGTTTTTATCCAATTATAACATTTAAACCTGGTTTTTCAGAACCTGTATGACTTTCTTTCTTCTTTTGGAGATATTCGGTAGAACTGTAGCCTCAGTCACCATTTACTTTCATTGAATGTAGAGGGAAAATGATGCAATGAAAGTGAATGGTGACTGAGGCTGTTTTTTTCCTGGGAACTGGTTCCATGACCTTGATGTTGCGTGCACCGGTTTTATTTCTTTGAGCACATTTGGTTTAAAGTTGCTCTGCGTGCTTTCATCAGGTTTAATGACATGTTAGTGGAGTGTTATTAGCAAGGCGTGAGACTGCTGTGAAAGTTTCTGCTCCGTTAAAGGAAAAGTACCATGTTAATTGAGTAACAGGGGAAACCGGTTAAGCCTTCCAGAACATCTGACCGTTTAATCAGTTTGACCCTTGATCACTAAAAACCCCTTGTCTTTGCAAAGATAACGAGTCAGTTTACTTGGATTGCTAAATAAATGCTTTGATTTAATCAAAAGTTTTTTTGCCAGCATTTCAAAACACCTGAAAGAGTTTTTTTGTTTTTTTTAGCTCAATACTAAAGTGGTAGATGTCATACAGAGTCCATAATGCAAGCAGCCTCCCCCAAAACAACACCTACACAACATCCAGTATAACCATTGCTATTACCATTGTTATATACTCCGCAAAAAAAAAGAAACGTCCCTTTTTCAGGACCTTGTATTTTAAAGATAATGTTGTAAAAACACCAAAAGAACGATGCCCAGGGTCCCTGCTCATCTGTGTGGACGTGTCTTAGGCATGCTGCATGGAGGCATGAGGACTGCAGATGTGGCCAGGGCAATAAATTGCAATGTCTGTACTGTGGGACGCCTAAGACAGCGCTATAGGGAGACAGGAAGGACAGCTGATTGTCCTCACAGTGGCAGACCACGTGTACAGTAACAACACCTGCACAGGATCAGTACATCTGTATATCACACCTGTGGTACAGGTACAGGATGCAATAACAACTGCCCGAGTTACAACAGGAACACACAATCCCTCCATCAGTGCTCAGACTGTCTCGGACTGAGGGTTTGTGGGCCTGTTGTAAGGCAGGTGCTTATCAGACACCACCGGCAACAATGTCGCTTATGGGCACAAACCCACCTTCACTGGACCAGACAGGACTGGCAGAAAGTGCTCTTCACTGATGAGTCGCCGTTTTGGCTCATCAGGGGTGATGGTCGGACTTGCGTTTATCATCGAAGGGATGATCGTTACACCGAGGCCTGTACTGTTGAGCGGGATCGGTTTGGAGGTGGAGGGTCCGTCATGGTCTGGGGCGGTGTGTCGGTATCATTCAGTACCGTGCTTGAGAAATACTCCGTGATGTTGCAGTTTTGTTGTAATGTTCTAATAGAAACTCTGTTTCCACAGATTCAGTAGGCGTTCATCATGCAGGCACACGAGCTGTTGAAGCAGGTGAGAATCCCTGATCTGACGGAGTTGAGAGATTATCTCCGCAGTCTCTCCACCAACACTCTCCTCGGCATGGGCGCGTTTACAGCCGTCACGGCGTACTGGTATGCCACGAGACCCAAAGCCCTCAAACCTCCCTGTGACCTGCGAATGCAGTCGGTAGAGCTGCCGGTAAGTTCAAATCCTTTCTTGATCATTCGAGGCGCTGCAAGTGATTTTGTATGTTTGCTAAATTTAACCACCAACTTTTGCCACTTTGATAACGTTAACCACGCACCCGGTCTCCAAATCCCTGCCCCCCCCAAATATGTCTGCCAGTCTGATGTCAGCGATCTGGAACATGCAAAATGATTGAAAATCTGAGCATGTTTCTGATTGGCTAAATAAGGGTGACGTTCAGAGTCTAGGGTTGTCACAGAGACGGGTGTGACTTTTATTTCGGGGATATCTTTCAGGTAGTAGGGACATTCAGAAGTCGCTTGCAGTACCTTTTTAAATAAATGGTTCTCAGCAGAGTACAGTAAATATTTGTTATTAAAACTGTTGTTTGTTTGTTTTATTCTCAGGGTGGAGATCTCGCACGCCGGTCTACGATATTAAATGGTGATGCGCTCTTGACTCATTTCTACGACGACGCCCAGACGATTTACGAGTGCTTTCACAGGGGTCTGAGGGTGTCGAGTATGTTCAGTTTATTATCATTTCAACTAGAAGTAGAAGGATATATCGGTCACTGCCTGTATACCTACATCGATATATCGATGCTCTCTAAACTTTCCAAACAGCTTCAGGTGATCACAAAATATAACCAAATTAGAATGGAAAAATGCATAATGAGGAAATAGAGAAGCACAGTCATCGTGAAATAAAGCAGAGCCGGATCTGGCATTCCAACCTGCATGTCAGAGCATCTAAAAAGCAAACAACCTGCCATTATATCTTTAATGCATCCTTTATTAAAGTTCAAATAATAAGGACGTGCATCACAAACAAACTATAAAATTGGCATTTCTCTGTGCGGTCAGCGCCACGTCTATGAGTCGCGTGAAGGGGGAGAGATTGAAACTGCACCCGACTGAGGCACCCTCTGGCGCGGGGACGCCCGTCCCTCATGTGCGTTTGCTGTAGCTAGATTAATAACGTGATGGATTGCAACGTATTGAATCACAATATACTGTCGCCTATATGTCACATGTGTATCTTATGGGGAAGTAAATCGGCGATACACAGCTCGAATAAGAAGATGGAGTTTGTTTTTGTGAGTTAAAGATGAATCGAAGCGGCCATTATACGCTGCAACAAAGTTTTTGATTAGATATTTTTTAGCTTGTGTCCCAAAAATAATATCTAAAACTCCTTTTTACCGCACACGGTGGTGATGTCACTCTGCTTGCATTTAATCTATAATTTACCGTCTATAAATGTAATTAATGTTAACAAATGATACATCTTTTCAAAGGTCTAAGGGTTCAACATTGAGAGCCGATCTCTGTTTCACGTTAGCAATGCTCCAGAAACAGCAATTTAGATATTTGTGTCAGAAGTACAAATGAAAACATGCAATATCAAAACGGGACTTTTATTATGAAAATATGCAATATCAAAACGGGACTTTTATTATGAAAATATGCGATATCAAAACGGGACTTTTATTATGAAAATATGCGATATCAAAACGGGACTTTTATTATGAAAACATGCAATATCAAAACGGGACTTTTATTATGAAAACATGCAATATCAAAACGGGACTTTTATTATGAAAACACGCAATATCAAAACGGGACTTTTATTATGAAAACATGCAATATCAAAACGGGACTTTTATTATGAAAACATGCAATATCAAAACGGGACTTTTATTATGAAAACATGCAATATCAAAACGGGACTTTTATTATGAAAACACGCAATATCAAAATGGGACTTTTATTATGAAAACATGCAATATCAAAACGGGACTTTTATTATGAAAACATGCAATATCAAAACGGGACTTTTATTATGAAAACACGCAATATCAAAACGGGACTTTTATTATGAAAACACGCAATATCAAAACGGGACTTTTATTATGAAAACACGATCGCCAGATGAATCCAGTTCAACACACTTGGGTCAATTGTCCATGACAAGCGTTCATTGAAAAACATCCAATAGCACTTTTTGTCCATAAAAGTGATAAATGTGAGAAATATTGATATATTCTCCATTGTTTACATGAGATCTCGCCTTTGTCATCGTTCTTCATCAAACTGCAATCTGAGCAGCATTCATGTTGTAAAACTGTATATGATCTTATATATTAGAGTCTCATAAACAAAACCAGCCATCTCCAAAGTCTATTTTTATAAATGCGGCATAGTTTTATTTATAATAGTCGAGCAGTGCCGTCAGATTTAGTGTCGTCTTGAGAGGCGGAGCCTTAATTTTACTCTGAACACTTCCAGAGATTTTACAGAGATTAAAGCTGCAGGAACCTCATTTATTATGAGATCATCTTCACATTAGAAACGTCACTTCTTCAGACTCGTGGCTTTGAGAACATTGTATTTCTGGGGTGTCTTGGCACTTTTATTATTGTTTTTGTTATCATAAAATTTTATTTTATAAGCACAAAATATTTCTATTACTATAAACTTCAGCTTCTCTAACTTTAATAAATAACAACATATATTAATTCTGAAACTTGGGAAATAAAGCCTAAAGTGTCTCTTTCAAAAGATACTACAAATGTGTTCATACTCAGTCCATACTGTGAACATTTACATGAGTAGCTATACTGCAGAAGAAAACATTGTTATTGGAGAATGTTGAAAATAATATTTAATATTGAATTTTAAGTCGCGGCACAAGCTGAATAATCGTTTAAGAGCTATTGATTAATCGTTGCAATAGTCGAATAATCGTTCGATTAGTCGATTATCAAAATAATCGTTAGTTGCAGCCCTAAGTGACAACAAAACTGAACTGGCTCTCGCTTGTCTTGTTACGAACATTATTTTCAGTGAATGTTGACATAAATTGGAGTCTTTATCGTATGTATCCTATTTGATTACAGCCATATGAGCTACTGTTATGGTACTTTAGTGGTGCTAGACGGCCCCTGTTCATTATATACTTGCTTTCTATGACAGAATTTTATTTTGGGTGCACTATTACTTTAAACAATTGTAATCTGCTGTATAGAAGGTAAAAAACTAAGTAGAAACGGCTCACAAATGGCAAAATGACTGTTTATCGCTCAGTGTAGTCTGTCTGTGATCTCTTTGTTTCTCCTCTCAGATAATGGTCCCTGTCTGGGGTCCAGAAAGCCAAATCAGCCATATGAATGGCTTTCTTATGCAGAGGTAGGATGACCGTTCTGTATCCCTGTTAATCTCTGCTTTAATTCAGATGTAATTCCGAAACATTCCGGCCAAGAGTCGTTTTTAATATTTGTCTTCCTCAGGTGATTGAGCGAGCACAGTTTTTGGGTTCGGCATATCTTCACAAAGGACACTCCAAAAGTGGAGATCCCTACATCGGCATCTTCTCTCAGAACAGACCGGAGGTCAGAGTTGGGCTCAATTTTTATTTTATTTTTTACTTTATTTTTTGGTCAAATGCGTCTTTACGTCTGTATGCAAAGCTTTCATATTGTGGTTGAATTCAGTGATCAATATAGTGGCAAGAAAAAGTATGTGAACCCTTTGGAATTACCTTTTATGTGTATATTTGTCTTAAACTCTGGTTTGATCTCCATTAAATTTACAATAATGACCAAACACAATCCATTTTAACTAATAACACAAACATAATTGTTTTATTCTTGTACACATAGAGTACATACTCAAACATTCACAGTGTAGGTTGGAAAAAGTATGTGAACCACTAGGCAAATGACATCAACAAAAGCTAATTAGGGTCAGAGTTACAATTGCAAACCTGGCATCCAATGATCCAATAATAAAACGAGATTGTAGGTGTGGGTTAGAGCTACTTTAACTTATAAAAAGCACTCAAACATTTTAAGTTTGCTATTCACAAGAAGCATCTGTTAATGTGAACCATACCTCGCAAAAACAGATCTCAGAAGACCTAAGATCAAGAATTGTTCTAGTAGTAGCAAGCTTCTGTACGTGGTCTGCAGCAGCAGTGGCGTAGCGGGTCAAGTCTGCCAAGACCAACGTCCTGTCAATATGTCGTACCCATATTAACATGCTTAATCTTTCCAAGAGCTGTCATGACTGAAACAACTAGATTTCAATAAACCCCTTAAGAAGTTGCTTTTGTAATAATGATCTACCAAGGGTTTTCCAAACATAAAAGGGTTTGTTTACAACTAGCACTTGTAAAGAATGACATGTATGTTTTCTGTCACATTCTTCATGTGAATGGTAGTTTGTGTTGGTTTCAGAGATTGCAAATATTTTTTCACTAATGTCAGAAATCTTTCTCCAGTGGACCATTTCAGAGTTGGCCTGCTACACCTATTCTCTGATCGCAGTTCCTCTGTACGACACCTTGGGCATGGAGGCAATAAGTTACATCATCGACAAAAGTAGGTCAATTAATCATACGGGTATTATTCTGATATTACCTATTTTATATTGGTATGTTTGCAGATACTGTATGTGTCATACAGTTCTTTATTATGGTGTTTGCTAAGCATCACCATTAGTATTGCTCATACTGCGAGTTAGCGACCTGAAATATGTAATGTTGTCCAATGCAAGCAGATGCACAAGAGCTGTGCTTGAATGACTGTAAATAGCTGTGAATTGAGTTGCCTAAAAGGATCTTTGCTCTAGCCTGTGCAAAATGTCTTATGAAGTGTTTAGCATTTATCACGTGTGTGTGTGTGTATTTGCAGCATGTATCTCTACAGTCATATGTGACGTGCCAGAGAAAGCCAGACTGCTGTTAGATTGTGTTTCTGGCCAAGAGCACACCGTAAAAACCCTGATCCTGATCAAAGAGTTTGACGCTGATCTAGTGAGCAGAGGACAGCAGTGCGGCATCGACATCATCAGTTTGCGGGACGCAGAGGTGAATAAACCACAGACAGTCTGTGCAAATCTTTGCATGCGGAATGAGATCGATACATTTGTTTGCAGGTTGTGTCATTTGTTTCTCTGACTGTGACCTGGTCATGATATCACACATCAGCTGTGTTGACCAGCAATACTGAATGTTTACCCTCAGAGTGTTCAGTGTAAACACACTGACTTTCAAATGGCTATATATGGCACAGTAATGGTTTCACAGGGTGATACCATGGTACTTTTGGGGCGGCTGTGGCTGAGGTGGTAGAGCGGGTTGGCCACTAATCGCAGGGTTGGCGGTTCGATTCCAGGCCCACGCGACTCCAGATGCCGAACTGTCCTTGGGCAAGACACTGAACCCCAATTTGCAAAACCAAGTTGCTCCCAATGGCAGGCTAGAACCTTGCATGGCAGCTCAGCCGTCATTGTGTGTGTGAATGGGTGAATGAGTCACAGTGTAAAGCGCTTTGAATACCGCTAAGGTTAAAAAGGCGCTATATAATTGCAGACCATTTACTTTGCCATATATTATACATGGAATGATTACCTTGTTTATATATCATGGCATTTACATAGTACTCTAATATACTTTTAAAGTGTTTTTTTAGCTTTAGTGTTTTCTCTGTTTATATGTAAATCGTAATAATTAAGAGTGGACACAGATCATAACTTTTATCACATAAAAAGAACCATTGCGGTAACATGTGGTATACTGTAGGCCTATACCACGGGACTTAATGATTACCATTTTCATGTACATTTGGTATTTACATGTTACTTCAAAGAACACAATGGTATTACCATGGAAATACTCGTAAAAATGAGAATTCTAAATTCTATTTAGAATTCTAAAGAACCAGCTCATAATATTCAATTGTTTGGGAATTGGACTACACCGGTCACACTGGATGTTTCGTGCTGTAGATGGACTTTTAATTAATTTTGGTAACATGGCTTAATAATGGTGAATTTAGCCCCTTTGTTGAACTTTCCCCAGGTGGATGTGACTTTTTTAGCACCCCTACAACTGCTGGATGGGATGGGGGAATGTCCACGGTTTTCCAACATTGTTTCAAGTGTCGTCTGTAAACTATCCAAATTCTGAAGCCCAATTAATGATGCTTGACTTTCATATTTGTCATACTGAAAAACCTTTGGTATCACAGTTTTTACATTTAGTAGATTCTCTTAATTTCTCCCAGTTTGTCACGGGCCCTTCTCATGAGCAGGGTCACATGTTGGATCTGGTTTTATATTTAGGTCCTCAAATTTGTAACGTTGAAATGGGTAATTACTGTTTGTCTGAACATATGCCGGTGATTTTTAATGTCACTTTGAATTATGGATCATCTAGATCTCAGCCTTCCGCTCTATTGCTCTAGATTAATCACTTCATCTACATCTACAGCTTTTACAGATGCTGTTGTCGCCGCCTCCTTTACGTCATTTATTGAGTCTCACTCTGTTAAGGCAGGTCCCGATGAGCTGTTACTGTGTTTAACTCGGTGTGTTCAAATATGTTGGATGTTATTGCTCCGTATAAAAACATCAAGAACACATTTAGAGGTCAACCATGGTTGGAAAATACCAAAAACGGAGGTGTAAAAAAGGTAAATTGCATATTTAACATCAAAGTCATATTAGTCGTCTAAAGGTGTGCTGTAGGGTTACAAGGTACAGTTTTAAGATGGTTTATATCTTACCTGAAATGTAGATCATTTTCGGCAAGGTTTGGAGGTTTTTTTCTTCTTCCTGAGCAACCATTACCTGTGGTGTGCCTCAGGGATCTATCTTAGGCCCGATTTTTTTTTCTTTGTACATGCCCTTGGCATGATTTTTAAGAAATTTGGCATGTCTTACCTCTTCTATCCCTTTCTGTAGCCTGGAATGAATAGTTCTTTTAATTTGTTGTTATGTTTAGAAGAGGTTAAAGGTTGGCTGGGCAAAGCCAAGTGAAAAATCTGGGTGTTATTTTTGATTCGGTACAAAAAATTTAACAAACAGATTAAAGCTGTTGTGAAAAGTTGTTTTTTATCAACTAGGAGCCATTGCCTAAATGAAATCGTGGCATGGCCCCTGGTTACCTAACTGAGCTTATACATTTGCGTTATTCATGTAGGCGAGAGGGTCTGACATGAGTGTGTGTGTGTGTGTGTGTGTGTGTGTGTGTGTGTGTGTGTGTGTGTGTGTGTGTGTGTGTGTGTGTGTGTGTGTGTGTGTGTGTGTGTGTGTGTGTGAGTTTAAGCAGTGTTTCTCAACTGGTCTATTTGGACTGGGTCGCGGACAGCAGGGAAAGAACAATGCCATGGTTCTCCCATTTAAGATATTTCAGCGGCCGCCCAAGTGAGCGACTATTTAGGACTGCCGAGGCAGATTTAATGATAATCTCGCAAACAGCTAAAGCAGACATGGGCAATGTATGGCCCGCGGGCTGGATCAGGCCCTCCACATGGTTTAATGTGGAATTATTTCATTGGATATTTCAGTTAACTTGCATTTGGGCCCCGTTCTTTTTTTAATTTTTTTTTTGTCGTTTTTAATTTTCCAGAGTGTGTGTGTGTGTGTGTGTGTGTGTGTGTGTGTGTGTGTGTGTGTGTGTGTGTGTGTAAATGTGAATTGTATTTTGGATCTGTCAGTTTGTGGCATTCAGACTTCAGTGTGCCGTTCTGTCTTTTCCACAAACAGATACCTCATTTATGTTTGTAGTTTCTTCCCCTTCAGCTGAACTTCCTGTTCTGTCATTCATTTAAATATGTTTTTCTTCCACCTACAGACTATCGGCAAGACTCATCGACAACAGCCTGTGGTTAGTACTGTTGTATCTCTTTCAGTTGCTCATTTATACTAACGCAATACTTGTATCGATGGTTTATTGCTTTGTAAAACACCGGCAAATGCAATATGATTAAAGACACAGATTTTAAATCAACCGTTACGTTTAATATTGATAATTATTAATAATAAATAATATAAACAATTCTTCGGCCAAGTAATATAGTTCAATGTCCTCACTGTAGTAACTTTGTACATTATTATAGATTAATGTAATTAATCCTATCAGAATTTCGGACCCATCCATTTTACCATTTTGATTTTTAATGTCATAAAACATGTGATTTTGTTCTCTGATTTATATTCTATATATTTGCATACTGTATGCATATGCATTATGCAATATTTCTTATAACTTTCTCATATATGATTATGCAATTTAATAACTTAATTTTTTTTAACTGTTTTTGCAGCCTCCTAAGCCTGATGACTTGGCATTAATTTGTTTCACAAGTGGAACCACGGGTATGTGTTTGTGTGCGTTTATGTGCATGTTTGTGTCCACAGAGAATTTTGGGCCAGATTTAATTTGATTTGAAGTGTTATTAAGGAAACTGCATCTCTCTCTCCATAGGAAACCCTAAAGGAGCAATGCTAACTCATAAAAACATTGTGTCCAATACTGCTGCCTTCCTCAAAGTCACTCAGGTAAATACACTCTCAGAACAAGCACTTGACCATTGAGAATCAATCACGGCATTCTGTGGTCAAATATGTTTATGCAATGACCACTAAATTATAATCAAATGATTTCCTACATTATTGTGGTAGTTCCACGTCTCTCGTATCACTCCGAACAGTTTCTTCTCACACAATAAATAAACTGGCACTTACCTGTAGGCTACGTGGAAACTATCCAAAATGTTTTAAAACCAGCAGGCTTTCACTTCTGAGATATCGAAAATTATACATATTGGAAATAATTTAGCAGGACACCGATGGAGTGCGTACTCCGGGTAGGGAAGGAGGTATTGCCCCAAGTGAAGGAGTTCAAGTACCTCGGGGTCCAGCGGGGGCGGTATTGCACTCCCTCTATCGCACCATTGTCACAAAACGAGAGTTAAGCCGGAAGGCAAAGCTCTCTATCTACCGGTCAATTTTCGTTCCTACCCTCATCTATGGTCATGAAGGCTGGGTCATGACCGAAAGAACTAGGTCACGAGTACAAGCGGCCGAAATGGGCTTCCTCAGAAGGGTGGCGGGCTTCTCCCTTAGAGATAGTCCAAGGTCCCTCCGAGTAGAGCCGCTGCTCCTTTGCGTCAAAGGAGCCAGTTGAGGTGGTTTGGGCATCTGGTAAGGATGCCCCCTGGGTGCCTCCCTAGGGAGGTGTTTCAGGCACGTCCAGCTGGGAGGAGGTCTCGGGGAAGACCCAGGACTAGGTGGAGAGATTACATCTCCACACTGGCCTGGGAACGTCTCGGGGTCCCCCAGTCAGAGCTGGTTAATGTGGCTCGGGATAGGGAAGTTTGGAACCCCCCTGCTGGAGCTGCTGCCCCTGCGACCCGACTTCAGATAAGCGGTTGAAGATGGATGGATTGGAATAATTTATTGTTAGTACAGTAAAAAAGATTTCGTACCTCCTTTTATAAATTTTTTTATGCATTCCTAAATAAAACAGGTAAGAGGTAAAATATTGGTATCTGTATCAGCCTATAGTTTTTTGGGTTAAAAACGGTATAGGGTAGCTAAGCGAGTATTGACGCTGACTATCACCCCTGGAGACAAAAGTTTGAATCCAGGGTGTGCTGAGTGACTCCAGTCAGGTCTCCTAAGCAACCAATTTGGCCTGGTTGCTAGGGAGGGTAGAGTCACATGGGGTAACCTCCTCGTGGTGGTGATTAGTGGTTCTCTCAATGGGGCGTGTGGTGAGTTGTGTGTGGATCGTGGAGAGTAGCATGAGTCTCCACATGCTGTGAGTCTCCGCGGTGTCATGCACAACGAGTCACGTGATCAGATGCGCAGATTGACGTCTCAGAAGCGGAGACAACTGAGACTCGTCCTCCACCACCCGGATTGTGGTGAATAACCGCGCCACCACGAGGACCCACTAAGTAGTGGGAATTGGGAGAAAAGGGGTTAAATAAAATGGTATAGGTACCAGCCAATATCGGTGGATCCCTAAATAAATGCAATTTAAATATTGATTTGTGTTTAAATGATTGTATTAATCAGGCAAGTAATGCTGCAATAGTCAGAAAAATGTACAGTCAGTCTGTCATTATTGCATAATAACCCCCTTCTGAGTGATTTTAAGTCCTGGTAACCCTGTCAGGGTCAAATTAGATGCCGTTTTTTTTGACATTTTGTCTTGTTTGGCTGTTGTCTTCCAGAGCAGTTGCCCCCTTGACCCTCAGGACACACACATCTCTTACCTGCCGCTGGCACACATGTTTGAGAGAGTCGTACAGGTATGTGCAAGGATTGCTTTAATTTTATGATTTGCCATTTTTGGGATGTCTGTCTATCTCAATAATGTAATGCATTTAATTATATGAATTATTATATTTATTGTGTGTGTGTGTGTGTGTGTGTGTGTATATATATATGATATGATATTTATAATTGTTTAATCATAATTTATAATGCATGCAAGACAATGTGTTTGCACCTCCTCAGGGTGTGACTCTGTTACACGGCGCACGTATCGGATACTTCCAGGGTGACATTCGGGCTTTGATGGACGACCTCACAACTTTGAAGCCCACCATATTCCCCGTCGTTCCTCGTTTGCTGAACCGCATGTATGATAAGGTCGGCAAAAGCATTTTACACAGTCAAATCTCTGGACACTCTTGAATGAATTTGTTTCTCATGACAGAAGTGAAAAAGTGGCTACTTTGAAAAGTTCAAATACACAGTATGGTTTTTTTTTGATCGCAACATAATTACCATACTTCCATTTGTGTTATTTCACAGTGAGAGACTGTGAGAGAGAGAGAGAGTGAGAGAGAGAGAGAGAGAGAGAGAGAGAGAGAGAGAGAGAGAGTGTGTGAGCGAAATCCTGCATCAGTTCTGTCAGACCTGGGCTCTGACGATTAACCCAACTAAAATTGACTGCGAGAGAGTGCGAGTGAGAAAGCGCGAGTGTGTGTGTGAGTGAGTGTGAGTGAGTGAGAGAGTGTGTGTGTGAGTGAGTGAGAGAGAGTGTGAGTGAGTGAGAGAGAGTTTGAGTGAGTGAGAGAGTGTGAGTGAGTGTGAGTGTGAGTGAGTGAGAGAGAGTGTGAGTGAGTGAGAGAGAGTGTGAGTGAGTGAGAGAGTGTGAGTGAGTGAGTGTGAGTGTGAGTGAGTGAGAGAGAGTGTGAGTGAGTGAGTGAGAGGGTGTGAGTGAGAGAGTGTGAGTGAGTGAGAGAGAGTGTGAGTGAGTGAGAGAGTGTGAGTGAGTGAGTGTGAGTGAGTGAGAGAGAGTGTGAGTGAGTGAGAGAGAGTGTGAGTGAGTGAGAGAGTGTGAGTGTGAGTGAGTGAGAGAGAGTGTGAGTGAGTGAGAGAGTGTGAGTGAGTGAGAGAGAGTGTGAGTGAGTGAGAGAGAGTGAGTGAGAGAGAGTGTGAGTGAGTGAGAGAGTGTGAGTGAGTGTGAGTGTGAGTGAGTGAGAGAGAGTGTGAGTGAGTGAGAGAGAGTGTGAGTGAGTGAGAGAGTGTGAGTGAGTGTGAGTGTGAGTGAGTGAGAGAGAGTGTGAGTGAGTGAGTGAGAGGGTGTGAGTGAGAGAGTGTGAGTGAGTGAGAGAGAGTGTGAGTGAGTGAGAGAGTGTGAGTGAGTGAGTGTGAGTGAGTGAGAGAGAGTGTGAGTGAGTGAGAGAGAGTGTGAGTGAGTGAGAGAGTGTGAGTGTGAGTGAGTGAGTGTGAGTGTGAGTGAGTGAGAGAGAGTGTGAGTGAGTGAGAGAGAGTGTGAGTGAGTGAGAGAGAGTGAGTGAGAGAGAGTGTGAGTGAGTGAGAGAGTGTGAGTGAGTGTGAGTGTGTGTGTGAGTGAGTGTGAGAGAGAGAGTGAGAGTGTGTGAGTGTGTGAGTGAGTGAGTGAGTGTGTGTGAGAGAGAGAGTGAGAGTGTGTGTGTTTGAGAGAGAGAGAGAGAGAGTGAGAGTGTGAGTGAGAGTGAGTGTGTGTGAGTGTGAGTGATTGTGTGTGAGAGAGAGAATGTGAGTGAGTGAGTGAGTGAGTGAGTGAGAGAGACTGAGTGAGACTGAGTGAGTTAGTGATTGAATGAGCGAGAGACTGTGTGAGTGAGTGAGTGAGTGAGTGAGACTGTGTGAGTGAGTGAGTGAGTGAGTGAGCGAGCGAGTGAGACTGTGAGTGAGACTGTGCGAGTGAGTGAGTGAGTGAGTGAGAGATTGTGCGAGTGATTGAGTGAGAGAGTGTGTGTGTGACATAACTAACCTGTGCAAAGGCTGGATTAGTCATTAAGCTTTATTATGAATATTGCCACAGCACAATCAACGGTAAACTTTAACATCAAATATGTTCTTCCTCTTGTATTGTTTGTTTTCGTCTAGAGTCTGTAGTTTAGTAGTAATGTAGTAAAAACTCTTGCAGATCTACGGACAGGCCAACGGTCGTCTGAAGAGATGGCTCTTGGAGTTTGCGTTCAGGAGGAAAGAGGCAGAAATGATGAGAGGAATCATGAGGAGAGACAGTGTGTGGGACAAAATCATCTTCAAGAAAGTCCAGGTGATGTCTCTGATCATCATCACTTTAAAGTGTCAAATATCGAAGTATTTATATGTATTCTTACTGTCTTTTCACATTGTATGCTGTCAATCTAAAATCAGAAACTAGTGCTGTCGATTTAATGCGTTATTATATATAATTATATTAAAAAATGATGCGTTAAATGTTAATGCTATTAATCATGCCCCCGGACCGTAATAAGGAATATTTCGACCATTTCTGCCTGTCAATCATTTCTGCCTGTCAATCATTTTGCACGTACTCATAGTACTGTAGTTGCAGTGAATAATTGAGGCATAATGCCATTTTAATGCCATGTTGCTCATAACAGTTGTCAGTTGAGGGTGCTGTTTTGCTACTTCTGTTTTTGACAAACTTTTCTGCTCATGTTGGTCTCAGTAAAGCTCATTTGGTCTCTTTAGAGTGCTGTTTTGGAACAAGGGGGCGTGGCTAATCCTACAGCCCATCTAGTGGAAATTCTAGAATTGCTAAAATCACTTCCAGCAGCTCTTAATAATGTGAATTATTATATTTAGTGCATATAGTATATTTATAATTATTGTCCATTAATGTCATGTCCCAACCTATTCTTCTAGTCTCCTATAAAATCCTGTTTCATTTGGAAATACTTAACAGAAGTCAACTGGATTGCTTCATGATTTTCTAGTCAAAAAAATGAACGAATAAGATCGTAGTCTAACATGTTTTACTTGACATGATACAATCAGATCCCAATGGATAAAATCATGTCCTGCTTTAATTAAATTCTGTTTCAGTTACAAAAATATGTCCTCTTATGGATGTTAACTGTGTCTCTGCTGCCCTCTTCAGGCCAGTGTTGGAGGTCATGTTCGGATGATGGTCACTGGAGCTGCACCCATTTCAGCACCTGTTTTCACCTTCCTAAGAGCTGCACTGGGCTGTCAGGTGAGAGACTGTCTCTCAGAGAACATTCTGACAATTACAATGTAATTATAAGGAAGATTCTGTCAATTATACACACATGTACTGATACTGTTGAAGTGAATACGTTCTCCTTTCAGTTTTATGAAGGTTACGGACAGACAGAATGCACCGCGGGCAGCACAGTTACAGTACCAGGAGACTGGATAGCAGGTAACACACACACACACACACACGTACACACACACACACGTGCACTCACACAAACTTGTTTATGTCAATTGTTTCACCATGTTTGTTTCATTGCAGGTCATGTTGGTGCTCCTCTACCCTGTAATGACATCAAGCTAGTGGACGTGGGAGAGATGAACTACTATGCTACTAACGGAGAGGGAGAGGTGTGTATGTGTGCGTGTGAGTGTGCGAGTGAGTGTGCGTGAGTGTGAGTGTGTGAGTGTGTGTGTGTGCGTGTGAGTGTGCGTGTGAGTGTGCGAGTGAGTGTGCGTGAGTGTGAGTGTGTGAGTGAGTGTGTGAGTGTGTGTGTGGGCGTGAGTGAGTGTGTGTGGGCGTGTGTGTGTGAGTGTGTGGGCGTGAGTGAGTGTGTGTGAGTGAGTGTGTGAGGGCGTGAGTGAGTGCGTGTGGGCGTGTGTGTGTGAGTGTGTGTGGGCGTGAGTGAGTGTGTGAGTGCGTGACTTTGTGTGTTATAAGCCTCATATTTACATGTATGTGGTCTTTCGCAAATTTGACCGGCTCTGTTACTTGTTTTTGTTAGGTGTGTGTGCGGGGTCCTAATGTTTTTAAGGGTTATCTGAAGGATCCAGAGAAGACACAGGAAGCTCTTGATAAAGATGGATGGGTTCATACAGGAGACATCGGCAGGTGGCTGCCGGTAAGACCTGTGACTCTTAATAAAATCATCACTATTAAAAACAACAACAACAATTTTGTTTAATTTAGGAACTATTTTAACTTCTCTGTTCCTCTGTAGCAATGATGCAGAAAAAAGGTGGTATGCATTACATTCCAACCTGCTTAAAGAATATTCCGGGTTCAGTTAATTTTGACTCGTACGTCATTTTCTTTTAAAAACAAAAAGCAAAAATGGAGGTCACAGTGAGGCACTTGCAATGGAAGTCAATGAGGCCAAATTTTGGAGGGTTTAAATGCAGAAATGTGAAGCTTATAATTATATAAATGCACTTGCTTTCATTCTTCTGTTTAAACTCATATTATTTGAGCTGTAAAGTTGTTTAAATTACATTTTTACTGTCATTTTGAGGTTTTAAGGTTTGTTGACATTACATCGTCATTGCATCAAAGTTGTAAAATTGGCTATAACTTTACACAAAAGGTTAGTAATCAATTTATCACACTAAAATCATGTAAACACACATTATTTACATCTTGTGGCTTTAATTTTGAAAAGGAGATTTTTAAAAAAACATTTTTTTACGGATTTGCTTCCACTGTAAGTGCCTCTATATAACCTCAGTTTTTGCTTTTTTAAATAATTTTTTGTGGAAAATCAACATTATGCCACAAATTACATTTTATTGAACCGAAATATTCCTTTAACTATATATATATATATATCCATCCATCCATCCATCGTCAACCGCTTATCCTGTACAGGGTCGCGGGGGGCTGGAGCCTATCCCAGCTAACTTTGGGCGAAAGGCAGGGTACACCCTGGACAGGTCGCCAGTTATATATATATATATATATATATATATATTTATTTACTTATTTATTTATTTATTTATTTATTTATTAGTTTTATTATGTTCACTGAGGTCCACTGTTAATGGATATCTTTATTTTTTTGCATTTAAAACAGTCATAATTTAGTAATATTTGATCATTTTCCACCCTGTCTCTGGCCCTCTGTCTGAAACGCTCGGTTTTGGCACAAGTGCCTCTTTAAATCTTCAACGTAAAGGCTCACTGTTATGATTGTCTAAAATCATGCAGCCCCTCGAATAGAGCCATTTTTGAAGCTCAATCTCAAGAGAATAAATAAGCTCCACAACATTAGAAAAAAATTAAGGGGTTACACATAACGCACATCCGACACATTTCCTCTGAATATATATTAAACTGTTCATCTCAAGCACAACTGTTAACACTTGCACCCTGACTCCGGATGAGAGTCGTGTCAAAAGGGGATAAAGCCCATTATAATCATTAAAATCATGCTGTCTAACATGGTAGTGTCCGTAGCGGCACGTCGCGTCAACATTAAATGGATGTCCCATTGCATTTTGCACTGCATGTGCTTGCGAAAAACAGTTCCTTTGCACAGCTTGAGTCATTCACATGCAACCCACATTATAGCAACCCACGATATAGTCGAAATGTTATCCACATCCAGTTTCCAGTGTCATCTGCACTGAAATGCACATCGCCGGAAATGCATCTAAATGGTCAATGATGTCCATCCAGTGTGTTTTCATACACCAACAACAGATGGGCGAAAAGAGGCAGCACCTGAAAGACAGAGAGTGGATTCTCCTCTTTAGAGTTGTAACTTGACACTGCATCTTTTAAAAGTGTCTCGAGATATGTATCAAGCAGTCAAACATGTCTGTCAGTTTTAACGTGCATGTTTAAATACCAAATAATGGTCCAGATGGGTCCTCTTAGGTGTTAAGGAATAGTGAGCCCACAGTAGTCCTTGTTTTTCCTCTCAGTTTACGAACTGAAGCACCAGTGGACGGGGCCAAGGGTGAGATGGTTTTAAGCAGGTGTTAATGTTTTTGAGCTGTAGAGGCGGTCATGAATTAGTGAGCCCCCAAATGACGTAGGGTTATCATGGAAGTAGAGAACGAGGCGTTTTTGCAGCTTGGTTTCAATAAATGCTTTTATTGCATTGTAAATTTTGAAATTTGCAGTATGTTTTTATAGTAGAAAGACCTCAAGAAAAATGTGATTTCTCATGACAATACCCCTTTAAAAAATTGCCCCATACTGGTTTCATTAGATGACAGAAAGAACTATTACGGCACTTTTCTCAACCGCGGGTTTTCTCAACTAACCGGGGGTTAGTGCCATTGCACACTAATCAAGATTTTATGCATTTTTAATGGTTTTCAATATGGGCCAAGGACAAAATGAGGGTGCAGCTTTAAGGCAGAAAGATAGTTAATGGCCTTTTGGTGTCAAATATTTTAAAATCACTGGTGTGCTATCACTATGTATGTGTATACCAGTGTTTCCCAACCGTTTTTCTGTTATGGCACACTTTTTACGACTAAAAAATTCTTCGGCACACCACCCGGGGGTCGCTGTCTTTTTTCTGCATCTCGCTGCCCCCCTCGACATATCGCGGTGCCGTTTTGTGGCTCATTCTGCATAACGCAGTGGCTCATTTCAGCTTAGTCCCGGTTCTCCCGATGGCCAGTCCACCCCTGATCGCCCCCAAAGTGTGTCGGCCCATCGGGAAAATGCCCGGTATGCCAGATTACCAGTCCAGCCCTGCACACCACTATCCCACATAGGCTAACCATCGTCAACATTTTTCCTTTTCAAGAACTTGTCCATGTTTTCTGTCCATCTTAGTAGCGTGTTTACATAGGTAAGCTACACTGTGTGAGGTCACAGGTGGCAAGAGCACAAAGTGGGTACAATATTTAATTAAAAGAAATGAGACATTCAATGTCTCTTTACAAATTTGGACAGTTTTTAAATATTTCTTGTTGCTTAGTACTCTCAAAGACATTATTGGTGAAGCAAAAACGTGTGACGTCACTTCATAAACTTCAATGTATTCTGCAGCGCTGACATGAGTCATGTGATGACCGTTATTGTGTATAAACATCACTCACTTCTGCACATTAATCATTGCTCTGAACAATCACAAAAGTGACCGATTATGGTTTGAAAATGGCAAATTTCTCCGAAAGGTGAGGAGTTTGGATCCCTGAAATGTTTATTTATTTATTGATTTATTTTGGACACCCAGTATGTCGCTTTGGACTCGCTTTGCTTTGGATAAAAGTTCCAGCATGATTTGTTTGAAGATGCTACATGGTTTGATATTTTCAAACGCAATAACATTTATAGATTTAAGTGTGACTTCCTGTAAGTCAATTCTGTTACGGTCATCTCTGATTTACTTTGAGTTGATATTAACCTCCTTTCTCTCCGCAGAATGGCTCTCTGAAGATCGTGGACCGTAAGAAGCACATTTTTAAGCTGGCTCAGGGAGAATACATCGCTCCTGAGAAGATTGAGAACATTTACATCAGGAGTGAAGCTGTAGCTCAGGCTTTCGTTCATGGAGACAGTCTACAGGTGAGGAATAAGAGAGAAAACATTGCTCCGATAAAGAGATTGAGGCATACGCTGATACGGGTTTTCTTTCTCTCTGTGTCAAGGCGTGTCTGGTTGCCATCATAGTTCCTGACCCAGACTTCCTCCCCGGCTGGGCCAAGAAGAGGGGTATAGAGGGGACCTTTGAAGAACTGTGCAAAAATAAGGTAACGACAGATCTTGCATCAACTATTTTCATTTATATTCTTATGCTGAAATGAGACAAAACTGGCATTTCTTTTGTTTTCGTGTACTTTCTCACAGTTTGATGAGTTGCAGTATAAATTAAAATAGAGGTGTATGTTCTCATTTATGTTTTCAGGATGTAAAGAAAGCCATTCTGGAGGACATTTTCAAATTGGGTAAAGAAAGTGGACTCAAGTCTTTTGAACAGGTAAGAGTTAACATCAGACTCGTCTAATATCCAGTTGTCATATGTTGTTTGAAAGCTCTCAAAGAGTAGAATACAACCATTCTCACAGACAAAAACATAGTGAGTAATAGCTAATTATATGTCAATGACAATTATGTTGGTGTTGCTTATATGCTGCCTTTTCAATTATAACTTCAGGAAAAAATAAATGGAACATAAATTATCACATACCATTATTTAGAGGAGGTGATTATCTTTAAAACAAGTCCACACACAAGGTAATCGGATGCAGACTTCATTAGATAATCCACACAAAGAACAATGTTACATATGACCACCAGGAGATGGCGCCACATACATGACACAGACTCAATGATGACTCAAATGACACAGAATGAAACTCATTCTGTGAAATCTCATGACTAAAATCATGTCTGCATGCTATGCAAACCTTTAGTCATTGTTGTGTTTGCATGTGTAATTAGATCTTATGTAACATTACTATGTTTTATTTGTTTGGAGCAATGTTATAATAGTTCTACATTTTTAATTTAGTTTTTATTTCTATTTCGTTTTTAAATTTAAATTCCAATAAGAAAGTCTTGTCGCAACTGTGAAAATCTCAAACAACTCTATACCAGTTCCTAATGAAAGTGTGTGTGAGTGTGTGTGCTTGTGAGTGTGTGTGCTTGTGAGTGTATGTGTGTGTGTGCTTGTGAGTTTGTTTGTGAGTGTGTGTGTGTGTGTGTGTGTGTGTGTGTGTGTGAGTGCTTGTTATTTATTCGAAATGTTATTTTATTATATAATGTTTTATATGATTTTAACCACATTTGAGATATCTGTAAAATGTACAAATTCTATATCTGCAACACTGGAACTTTATAAGTTAAAATACAATTCCGCATTTCCACAATTAAGTGCTTGTACTATTTAAAAGGTCACAGCTGCACGAGTATGACCTGCAATCTCTTATTTAACACTTTGGCCATGGGAAAGTGAACATTTACAGTGACAACAAAACATGTACATTTTCCAAAACATTTTCACGTAAATAGATCTGCTTCTTTCAGCTTATTGATCTTGCGTTTTCATTTGGGCATTTCTCATTTGCGTTGGATGATGACAGAGAGCAGCAAAGCGCGCCAAGCGCGTGAGCCGTTGTCATGGTAACCAGATTTCTGAGCGGATTGCTGCAAAACTAGAATGAAAGTTATCGTCAAATCATCGTGCAATATCTTCCCTTCCCTGCAATCTAATCTATATCCAGAGAAATGACAGGACACCGGACACACCTCGTAAATCCGGGACCGACTTCCGGTCACCCTAGTTTTCTAGCTGCTTTGATTCCCTCCCGCTCTGTTTTTGCTGATGTAAGAGGGCAATAGAGCATCTGCTGGTGCTATCGCCATCTAGTGGCATCTTCATGTTACGGTGACAGAGGGTTTAAAAACCTATCGGAACAAAAACTAAATCTAAACTTTTTTGTAAATTTTTTTTAACGATTTTTTAAAAATATTTCAGAGCCATGAAAATTGTTTCGTTTCAGTTTTTTGACCAATTATGTTAAAATGTTTCATTTTTATTTCAGTTTGGGAAAATGTTTTATTTTTACATTTTAGTTTTCGTTTTAGTTTATGATAATAACTTTGGTTTGGAGAGGCTTTTGGACACCATGATCACTATGTTTGTAGTGCTATAACTTCTGATTGCTTTGTTGTATCAACACAACATTTTTCTCAGATACAGTTGACATGATTGGAAACAAAACAAAAGCAGTTGTTCAGAGCCACCTTATTTGCACCCAGAGATATATAATGTCAAATAATAATAATAAAAAAAGTACAATTTTGTCTCCTCATACATGCAGATGTTTTTCCATCATCTTCTCTTTCAGGTCAAGGACATTGTTCTGTACACTGAGATGTTCTCCATCCAAAACGGCCTCCTGACACCCACCTTCAAAGCCAAACGTGCTGAACTTAGGAACCACTTTAGGCCACAAATCGATGAACTTTACTCCACCATCAAAATGTAAACGCATTATTTCAGATCCGGCTTTTTTGACTGAACTTCAAGATCAGGACACTCACCCAAGGACTTTTAAAGAGCTTGTTGTCAACTGACTTGGCATCAGTTTTTGTGCCTTCCATGTCTTTTAGAAAAACATTATACACTATAGCGTAGATCAGCTCTGTTACTTGAAAGTTCATTTCTCGGTTATAATGAGCTTTAAATATTCCGCCTCAGGGAGAATGTGTTGCCTTTAAAAGAATAGTTGACCCAAAAATAATCCCATCCCAAATGTGTATGACTTTCAGAAGAATATCTCAGCTCAAGTATACAGGGGCCAAAACTTTGAAGCACAAAAAAGCACATAAAGGCAGCATAAAAGTAATCAACACGACTCCAGTGGTTAAATCCATGTCTTCAGAAGTAATATGATAGGTGTGGGTAATAAACAGATCAATATTCAAGCCCTTTTTTCCTATAAATTCTCCCTGTCCAGAAGGTGGCGACTTGCACGAAGAATGCGAATAGAAAGTGAAAGTGAAAGTGAAGACCTATAGTAAAAAACTATCACTTCTTAAGACATGGATTAAACACTGAAGATTTATGGGTTACTTTTATGCTCCTTTATATGCTTTTTGGAGCTTCAAAGTTTTGGACCCTGTTGACTTGCATTGCATTGACCTACAGAGCTGAAATATTTGTCTAAAAATGTTCATTTGTGTTCTCCAGAAGAATGAAAGTTATACACATCTGAGGGTGAGTAAATGATGAGAGAATTTCATTTTGGGTGTACTGTCCCTTTAACTATTTAAAGAATAGGGAATAAGCCAAATATCCAGGAAGATAAAACCAAACGAAGACCCCAATAACAACCTAATGCGGTTGAGGGTTAACATTGAGGGGTGTGTGTGTGTGTATATAAGCCAGACTTACCAACATGCATCGTAAACCTCCATTTTTAAAACGTTTGTGATCATAAAATGGTCCATTATTGTATATGTGTGTGTTTGCGGAATATTTTAATCTCAGGGAAAAATAATGTGCCATATTAATGGAAATCTACTGTGTTTGAGTTGCATTTATGAGGGAGGAAAATGCAGCATATATGAATCATTTCACCAAACAAAGCTAATATAGCTTCAGCTCATAATCCACATGAAGGGGAAATACACCACAAGTCACCACTAGATGGAAAGTGAGACATTTTTTTTTCCTCAGGATTTTGTCTGGTTAGGTTCATTTGCTAAAATATTTACCTTCCTGGACACCTTTTTATCAGGAGCGAAATGGTTGAATTTTTTTTATTTTTTATTATTATTTTGTGGAAAAACAGCCATTGTGATCCATTCTGATGTGTGTACATATAACCACATCTTCATAACGTATTTGTGTACAGTAGACAACTGCTCTTGTCATCTTTACTGATTGTTGGCTTTAAACTAAAACGAGTGCTTAACTTTTGTTTATGTGAAGGTTCAGATAATGTGACATATTTCTAAAGTGTAATATTAAAGAGGTACGACATGTCTCGTATTACTATTCTGCAATTTTTTAATTTAAGAAAATGGGTTTCCACGCGTGTCCATATTATTTCGTTAATATTTGGTTCTTCATATTCACAGTAATATTATGTTGTATTATTCAAGCATTTGCTCTTCTATGATATGATCTGTAGATAAGCAAAAGTCATAAATGTGTGTGTGTGTGTGTGTGTGTGTGTGTGTGTGTGTGTGTGTTGTGAGCAAAACTCCGTTCTTTAACCAGCTGTTGTCTCTAATACAAATAATCTTGTTGAAAAGGGAATATTTGTGTGAATTAACATACTATCGCTGACATTTCATTGTTTTGAAGTTTCTTTGTGGTATGTTTGAAAATGCTCAAATTTAAAATGTTCTCTATGGTGCATACTTTTCAAAGATCTATGCTGAATGTATCTTGTCCATGTAAGAGATGTACATGATTGATATTAAATGTGATTTGTGTTTGGCGAGGTCGTTTGAAATGTTTTGCTTGTTTTATGTTTTTGGTTTGGCTTTATGTTTTCAGAAAAGCTGAGATGTGCATAAATGGCATTGATTGTGTACATTTATTTGTACATTTGATTTGCATTTATTTGAAGTAAAACCAGATTATTTTATAATGAGGCCCTTTGGTGTCACATGAAATTAGCATATAATACCATTTTAGTTTTTTGCTGAACAACATTGTTTTTAATGACTGCACAGTTTTAACACATTGCACAATACATAATAAAATATACAGTATAATATTGTTTAGCTCATTTGAAATAAGTAATATGCTGGTAACACTTTGCAATAAGGCTCTAATTGTTAACATTAGTAAATTTATTAGCTATCATCATAACCTAAAAATAAACATGTTTCTCAAGCATTAAGCTTGGTTAATTACATTTATAAAAAGTAAAGGATTAGTTAATGTTAACATAAACAACATAAATAAACTGCACGCATTTAATAAAATATTGGAAAGGGAAAAATAGAAAATTTGTAAAAAGAAAAACTGGTTGCATATTTTCTGACTAACCACACGTTGTTCTTACAGTTACAGAGAAATATGCGAAGACAAACACTGTTTTTATGCAAACAAACAAAATGTACACCAAACAGATTCTACAAAAAAATATAGCATATTTCATTAAATATAATAGAACTATAACGTCAATAAAGTCAATAATAAAATAAATATATTGTATAACAGTCTGTTTTAAAACATAAGTGCACTCCACGTATTTTTGTCAAATTTGAAGCTATTTTTTTCCTACTATCTCCCTTTTGAAAAGAGAATGCGCGTTTTCGTTGCGTCATTTCCGCTTGATCAATGCGCATGCGCAAAATATGGCGACGTGAGCTCAAATACATGCAACAGACAGAACTGGCAAGATTCTGTACGTTTTAACATTTCCCAAACACTTAACACTACTGGCTTTTTTTTTTTTTTTACAGCAAATCGTTTTCATCTGATAGTTAAACAAGTGTAGTCTGCGCCCCGAGTGCGGTATCAAATGTGAAATATTAATCACGCTTCTTTGTTGATCGCGTTCAGCATTGTTAATTATATGTTGATGTGATTTTGATCCGTTGTGACGTCATTATCAGTATCAAATTGGTCACGCCAAACGACAGAGAGACGGGACTGTGACGTGTTTTTGTTAACATTAGTTACCTACATTAGTAAACATGAACTAACAATGAACAATACTTAATAATCTTAAGTTCATTCTACATATACTAGTCCATTTTTAACATTAAAAATAGTATAATTTAACATGAGTAAATACAATATGCATTTAACGACATTAAACAATTGTATTTTTATAAACTGACTTTAGCCAAGATTAATAAATGTTATGAAAATTGTATCATACATTGTTAATGATGCCTAGTAAATTCTAATAAAGGGTTGAAAGTTGATTAAAATAAGGTGATAAATGGTGACTTTTCACTGCACCTAAAATACACTTATTCTCTAACATCTTCATGTTGGGACAAAACACTTTTGGACAAGTTATTTGTCATCGACTGAGCTAGACAGTATAATGCTTCTTTTTGTAGTGCTTTCAATTATAAAAATCTGCTCATCACGATTGCAGTGGATCTGTGGATGTTTTAAACTTGTGATCATTTTCACACCGGGGGACCCATTTTCATGATTTCACCACAAACCCATGGGCTGGCTCTGATTGAAGTAAAGAGTATAATTATGATCTTGAGTCTTAAGTAAAGCTTTCTTGCAATAAACGTCTTTCTGGTGTCCATGTAAATAACCTGATTGCAATGCATCGAGATACAAAGAATGATGATGAAGCGACTGAGAGCTGCCTGTGTCGGTCCAAAGGTTGCGCTAGCAAACATCTGTTTCCTTCACTCTGATGGACTGAGTTGTAAACTTTAGTTTATGGTCTCTTTTTGTCTGTCATAATCGTTTTCATTTTATAAGTACTAAATTCAGGGGTCGTAGCATCCATTATAATGGCATGTGCATGACAGTGGTTAGGCTTATGTGATACGATAGACTCCCCAAGCGTAAATCTTCCTGTCAATCAACCGCTGTGCTAAAACAGGATTTATATATTCCTTACAATATCATTAAATTCCTTACAATTCCCATACCTAAAATCTATACACGTGTAAAAGCAATCAAATATTAAGTTGCAACAAAAATTTCAAATCTAGTCACCATTGGCGACAGTCGGGAACACATTGAGAGTGTTCATACGTGGTTTTTTAGAGTGTTTTTCCACAGTCTATTATAGTGTGGTATTATTGATTTCAGATTTACCTGCTCTTGAACAGCATGTAAAAACAACACAAGCGCTGGTTGGCCTCTTTATATGTCTGTCAAATAGTCATTTTCATTTATTTTGTCTAAGTTGGCGGTTCTTGGCCTGAATAAGCTGCAGTCTGACTCTGCAGGATAGTAGCATTTCAGCTGATTTCAAACTGTTGTGGTTGTGGTTTCAGGTTTTGGACCTCCATTGTTCCACCCCATGGGTCATCTTACCCCTCCTCCAATGAGTTTGAGACCTCCAGGCCTCATCCATTACCCATCCCAGGATCCTCAGTGCATGGGGGCGCACGCAGCCATTCTCCACACTGATTGATTGATTCCTTCCATTTGGACTCGATTAACCAATCAGCTGTAGTGTGTGAGGGGTCATACTAAGCTTTATTTGCTGCTGAGTAATGATCTGTGATTATGATATCATTAGAAGGTGGCGTGTTTCATGTTTCAGCCACACTGCTTATAGAGACACTACAGGAGATGCATTTATTTATTCTTATCTTATTTAACGACTTGACACACACACACACACACACACACACACACTCTCTCTACTGTACATTAATGTGCTTTGTGCTCTGTTTTCACGATATACAGACCCCAAAATATTTGGACACTGTATGTACTGTATGGATGTCATTGCTTTAGATAACAAAATGTAAAAACAAGTGGCATTTATTGTGAAGACAGACAGCGAAACCAAGCATGCAAAACATTTCACAAAATAATTCAATTCAGACATTTTAAGTGTCCAGATTTTTTCTGTACGTTTGCACACTTGATTTAAACTTGAACACATTTTTTCTTACATGTTGACTGTCTACAATTATATAGCAAACATATGTATGATTAGTTATGAATAAGCTTTAGACTCATTGTTTAAATCTGTTAATAATTTTGTCAAATTAACTTTCTATTTTTTCTAGAAGAGCATCTGACCTCCTTTTATTCTGCGCTGAAATCATCTGTCCTTTCCTGTCTCTTCATCCTGATCAGTTATGTCATGTTTAATTTTACATTTCAAATGAGGTCAAATCTAAACTTCCACCTGCTCTCCTTGAGAGTGACCTCCTACTGCCCTCTTTCACCTGTTGGGAACATATCATGACAGTCCAAAAGTGCAAAGCGCAGGTCTTTACGGCGCGACAGTCTTTCTTGTCCACTAATATTGCAGGTCGATTACAAGTCATTTGACTCAGGTGAGTATCCGACGCCCCATCCCCGTGGGGCTCTGTTGAAGTTGGGTCGTCTGGACATCATGGCCAGAGTCATGCCAGGAAGATTTTGATTCTCCAGTTGTTCATATCCAATAACAGGAATCACCCTCTGACTGCATGTGCGACCGCCAAATGGCACTGCAGCTCTTCAAGAGAAAGCAAAGTAGGCTGTTGTGTGCTGAATCATATGTAAACCCTAGCAATAGCTTAGCAATGCTCTGGCAACTATCTACAATCGAGCATCCTGGAGATTAATTTTGCACAGGCAAACACCACTCACATTTTCAGAAAATGTAAAAAAATATGGTTGGTGTGGCAGGACGGAAGGCAGGGCTGGGTCGTGATGATACACACCCGGTCCCATATCAGGCTAGTCAAGCCTCCGAGAGGGATAAAGGCCTCTCAGAGAGAAAGATAATTTACGGACATGTCCGTCATGTGTGTGTTTGGTGCAAGCCGGCAAGGGACTGGAGGATCTTGGCCAACTGGGAGGGCTCCATGGGGCATACTTGGCTGGTTTTCCCGGGTTTCGGCACCAGTGTAAAGGATTTAGACGGGCAAGGAGGAGGCGAGAACCGGCTGGACGATATAAATAATATTTTAATAGTAAACTTAAAACAAAGGACAAACACACACGACGGATATGTCTGCAAATAATCTCTCTCTCGTCGCACCACCGTCTGCCATCGGCCTTTATCCCTCTCGGAGGCTTGATTAGCCTGATATGGGACCGAGTGTGTATCATCACGACCCGGCCCCGCCCTCCGCCCTGCCACAGTTGGTTACTTTATAATTGGCAATAAAACTTTTAGCAATAAAACTAAACCTAACTGTGTGTGGAAGTGACGCCCACTTTTGGAGTTGGCACAACCCCCTTTTGAGCTCACCCCACCCCTTTAAGGAGAGACCCCACATTCTTTTGGAGATTGCACCACCCATTTGGAGATCTCTGACCTGCAGCTATACCTACTTGGGTACGTCTTGCACACAGAGCACATGACACATTCTAGACACGTGGACAGTCCATGTCTTTAAGGGTCATCAGGGCATGTGCCTGCTTTTGACTGTGTTAAATGAGTATAGCAAAGTGCTCGAAATGTGCAGACATCGAACGCCTCCGTATGGGCTTGTGTCTAAAGTGTATACTTGGAAGTTCATTGAGCTGAGCGCTTGACTGCACACAATGGAGTGGCACCATGAAAAACGAAGTACACCTTGCCTTAAAGGCCAAAGAATACTTTACCAGTACATCTAGCAAATTTCATCAGCAGCACAGTATGTGGGGGTGTCCGCACTGTATGTCCGCATCCATGTGCATCGTCAGTGCATGCACCTGCTCTCGGCCGTATCACAAAGCAGCAGTAGTGTGCATTTGTCGAACCCATATGTATGGGCTTGTGTTCAATAGAGTAGACTTTGAAAGGCTAAAGCATTCGAACCACGTGCAACACATAACGGCATGTGGAAAAACGTATACCCTAGTCTTTAATGACCCACATCTCTCATGTCCAAATATTGCTTCCCCCTTATCTGACCCAGTGACGCAATTTGAGTTTGAATCTGAGAAACTTGATCCTCTGTGTGCGCAATATATCTTAAGGTTCTGAAAGTTGTGAATGTTGGAGCAAGCGGTTCTTCTCTCCCCCAATGCATTTAAATAGTTCCTTAGTCATTCGCTCCTCTGCAGACACCCAGTTCCAGAGTCGGGATCTCATTTCAAATGGGAAGATGCAGTGGAAACTTAACGGCTCTCTCAGGGGCTCATAAGTGAAGTTCATAATTTGATAGTCTGGATTGGTCTTGTTGGGCCTATTTAGGGCACATAATCATCATGCATGAAACTAATGTGCCAAAACCTCTTGGTGAACCTCAAGGCCATTTCTCATTTCATGTTCTGCCTTCATTTGCTGGTACTATGGAGAATGGTCTTAATCCCTACCAAATAAAGATGTTATTACAGGGGAAGCTCAGCAGTGCTCAGATTTCCCAAGCCTAGATGGGCTGTTGCCAAATGTATTGCATTATTTAGATTTTGGCATGTTGCCCTATGAACACTTAAAATCTCAGTTTCTGTCATGTTGGTGTGCACACTACAGAAAGTACTGTAGGCTGGGTGCTTCAGTAACAATAGGCAGTTATTCACATAAGTAACCCATTATGGTCTGGAACTTCTTGTTGCTAACTTAAAACATCAAAAATGATGCGTTTGAGATTTAAGTTCTAGCACCCTACCGGTATGATTCCAAACAAATTTGTGGATTTGGAAAGAGCAACTTTCCATCAAGTCTGCCCATTTCTTCAGTTGTAAGTTTAATTGGTATTGACTTGTTTGCCAACTAAGATATTAACAAGAATGGCCATGGGATCATGTGATTGCTTACACTTGCCCATATAGATTCTTAAAGTTATTGGACAGATCCAAGCAGGACTTGTTTCTGGATCCGTTTTGGTTCTGGAACTACATTTCCATCTACCAGTCCGATTTTGGGGTCAGGTTAAGGTTGTTTCAAGGTGAGCAATTTACAGTCAATCCCCCAATTCCTTCAGTTGTTAGTTGAATTGGTATTGTGTCATTTTCCAACCATGAGATCAGAAAGAATCTCTATTGGTCTGATAGCGTACCCTTGCCCATATAGATACTTTGCATTTTAAAATTGTTAGTCAGAGCAGGACTCGTTCCTGGATCCTTGTTGGCCCTGGAACAACATTCCTGTCAACCAGTCAGATGTTAGTGTTAGGTTTAGGGGGTTATGGTTTGGGTAAGCCCCGCGACCCTGTACAGGATAAGCGGTTGACGATGGATGGATGGTTTGGGTAAGGCTTAGGACTGGGGTTAGGGCTTAAACAACATTCTAATCAATCATTTATTCCTAATTTTAGGGGTAGTTAATATTTAAGGTAATCTGATCCACTCCCCATGGATCATTGGGATGCATATTGTGCACAAAACTAACAAGAGCTGCTTGAAATCACCAGCTCCAATTTTAGTGACTGCCGCTACAAATCATCTGTGAGAAGCGAAGTCATGTGGTACTGGAGTTGATCAATGCATGCATTTGAAGAAGAACTAATCACTGGATTTGGCAAAGTTTCCCAGGTTAGTTCCATCAGATCTTTGAGAGATACTCAGTTTTGTTCGAGACACTTGGCACTAAGTTAACTAGCCAGAGACAACTAGATATCCAAAAGCAGAACTCTATATTCTGTTTTGTTTTCTGGGGTATGTCTGTGAAATAATCTGTACTTATAGCCTGAATAAGTTGCAATGTGGGTCAGACTTTACACCATCAGTGTAACTCTACGCAAGTTTGTTTGACAGGAATGTTGTTAAATGGGCCAACTAAAGATGTTGATGTCCCACTTGGTAATATCACTGTGACAATGTGCACATGACTCTTACCTGTTAAAGCACCTGTAGTTAGCTAGTGGGAGTGTCTGTGGCAGTTGAGGTAACTGAGCATTGAGAGAGGACAGAAGCTCTTCGCTATCTCCCAGGGCTTCCTGCCATGGTGAGCAATACGACTTTGGGATGACTGTGGAATTAAACTTCTCTCGAGGGATCTCTCTTAGGGGCCCAGAGTAACCTAACAGGACATGTTACCAATTATAGAGGGAACTTAGCTAGATGCACATTCATGCATGCGACGGTGTTTAGCTCATAGCACACAAACGCATTCTCAGTCATTCAGACAGTCCCTTCAGGGGCCACAGGCAGATTAGGATAGGGAAACAGGAGATGGATGTTTATTAAGGGGTCCACAGCTAGAGCAAGAACATTAGAGAGTTATAGAGAGTATAGAGTTAATTAGGCTCAGCAGATTCAGCTAACAAGCTAATGATAACAGCACATCAGATAGTTGATGAGTGAAGCTTCTCTTGCAGATGTCTGAAAATATATGCAAGCAGAATTTGTATGGAAGGATTTATTTTGAGCTACTCCCTTGAAAAAAAACTCTTGAAACTCCTGAGTTTCTGATTGGACTGACCTTTTATAATTAAACCAATTAAAGTTAGAAGATTTTCTGAAGCCCACCCCCCAAGTCTCTATGATATTCTGTTCTCTAGATATGGCTTGGGTCCCTCCTTTATTGTAAATCTATTGGATTAGTTTGCCTGTTTTATCATCCAGCAGGTGAAAATTATAATTCCAACCATTTAGAAATGTAATAGCACATCTCTCCACAACAAGCTGCATGATCTGTTATTCATTATGTCCATGGCACAAACAGTGCAAGACGTTTAATATTTAGAGTTTGGTTGGGATAAGGGGTTAGGGTTAGTTTAGGGGTTTGCACAAACCCATTAACTAAGAATGAGCAATAGTAATACTGATGCATAACACATTTGCCATTATGCTGTGTTAATCAAGTCAAAATAAGTTTTTTAAAAAGCAATATACACCTATCAGTCACAACATTAAAACCACCTGCCTAATATTGTGTAGGCCCCCCTCGTGCAGACAAAACAGCGCCAGATGGGCTGGTTTGAGTATATCACCTGGGATTTTCACACTAACATCTCTAGAATTTACTCCAAATGGGGCCAAAAACAAAAAACGTCAAGTGAGTATCAGTTCTGTGGATGGAAACACCTTGTTGATGAGAGAGATCAAGAGAGAATGGCCAGACTGGTTTGAACTGACTATGTCTGCTGTAACTCCAATAACCGCTCTGTACGATTGTGGTGAGATGAATATCATCATATCAGAATGCTGTTCTGAGAGGCGGGTTGGGGCTGATTTGGCAGCACGAGGGGGACCTACACTATATTAGGCAGGTGGTTTTGAATGTTGTGACTAATCTGTGTATCTTGCATTGACCTTAATACACTGATTGTATACCTGGTGCCAGGACATTGGGGCTGCCCTTCTTTGCCACAGTCTTCTTCAGGGTGGTGACAAGACTGTGTTTACCAGCTGCTGGATACAACAGGTTTTCTTTCCCTCCCTGTATGTCTGATATCATGTCGTTTTGATTCTGGTTTTGATTCTGTTCTATGTTGTTCTTATGGAGAAGTGAAGAGATTTAGGGTTAAACAATTTATTCAGTGTCTTTGAATGGTATGGTTTACTTTGTAAGATGATTGTTCTGTCTGAGTTCAGGTTAGGGAACTCTTACATATATGATGGAGGGCGCATCTACTGTGTTCTCCAGTGTGTATCTCTCCACTCTTTTCTGACGCTCTTGGAACATCCTAGATCCCCTGTTAGCATTCAGATTTAACTCCTCCATCATCAGATCCTTTGGAACACTGATCTTCTTCCCCAAGTTCAGACCCCCTGACACACAACACACTTTGATTTATTCGTTATGTAATGCAATAACATTAATACATCTTAAAGTGTAGCTAAGTATCAAAATGTTTTTTAGGTGGTGCACCTGGATTTTGCTCTGAAAGTCTTAAAACTTTTTTTATTTCTAATGAGAGTTAATCCTGCTAGTGCCAAGCATTGTAATTTCCCAGGGCTGTAATGTCATGAGCTGGTGTAGTGTTTTTTTGTCTTATGTACTGTAGGTAACAGTGGCAATTGGCGATCATAAATAGACTTCCGGGATGATGGAACTCTTTGGGGAAATGGACTCGCCCTCCAGTGGTATTTTAACTGAGGGCATTCCTACCCTTGTGCCAGGGCCCAGTGCTCATATTAGAAGCTGCCATGTGTCATATTCTTATAAAATTCCCTCTCCGGAGTCAGATTTAGCTGAGCTAGAGCTGCTGTGACTTAGGTCATTGAGAAAATGCAAACAAACCCACTGTGACAATGTTTCCTCTGAAGTGTTGGGATAGTTTTGGGAATGTTGGAAGCAGAGAATTCTCTCCGCTCAAATTGCCCAAGCGACTGCTTTGATCTATATCTGCTACTGTCAATCAACTGACCCATCTCAGATATTAATCCCTACCAGATGGAAGATATTGCTGTTGATGTTTTCATTAGTGTACATCATTGCTGTTAAATATTAATTTTCAGGTCTAGAGGAATGTGTGTTTTTGAATGTAAAGTATTTGTGTGTCTAGTCTGTGTTAGTGTGTATTTGTGCGTATAAGTCTGTCTTACCTCCCTTTGCCTCTCTGCTCAGGGTCATGGCCTGCTGTTGCCTCTGTTTGGTGAGACTATCATATGCAGTCTGCATCCTCTCTTGTCTGCACACACAACATCAAACCAGTTGACATCACATTTACACCCGTTGTCTTTGTGCAAAATTTTGTTCTTTACCAGTAAGTCACCACTACACCCTTCTATACTATTCTATATTATATAATGTACTTATAAACTATACTACACTAAACTATAATTTAATATACCATGCTTAACAATACTATACTGTACTATACTATACCACAACACACTATATTACTGTATACTATACTATACTATTTACTGTACTACACTTTACTATACCATAATATACTACACTAAACTTTGGTATACCATGCTTAACATTACTATACTATACCACACCACACTATATTACTGTATACTATACTATACTATTTACTGTACTACACTTTACTATACCATAATATACTACACTAAACTTTGGTATACCATGCTTAACATTACTATACTATACCACACCACACTATATTACTGTATACTATACTATACTATATACTGTACTACACTTTACTATACCATAATATACTACACTAAACTTTGGTATACCATGCTTAACATTACTATACTATACCACACCACACTATATTACTGTATACTATACTATACTATATACTGTACTACACTTTACTATACCATACTATACAACTGTATACTATACTTTATACTGTAATACACTTTACTATACCATACTATACTACTATATACTATACTATATACTGTACTACACTTTACTATACCATACTATACTACTGTATACTATACTATATACTGTTTTACACTTTACTATACCATAATATACTACACTAAACTTTAGTATACCATGCTTAACATTACTATACTATACCATACTACACCACACTAAACTATTATCTACTATACTATATACTGTTCTACACTTTACTATACCATACTATACTACTGTATACTATACTATATACTGTTCTACACTTTACTATACCATACTATACTACTGTATACTATACTATATACTGTTTTACACTTTACTATACCATACTATACTACTGTATACTATACTATACACTGTTTTACACTTTACTATACCATACTATACTACTGTATACTATACTATACACTGTTTTACACTTTACTATACCATACTATACTACTATATACTATACTATATACTGTTCTACACTTTACTATACCACACTATACTACTGTATACTATACTATATACTGTACTACACTTTACTATACCATACTATACTACTGTATACTATACTATATACTGTACTACACTTTACTATACCATACTATACTACTATATACTATACTATATACTGTACTACACTTTACTATACCATACTATACTACTATATACTGTTTTACACTTTACTATACCATACTATACTACTATATACTATACTATATACTGTACTACACTATATACTGTAATACACTTTACTATACCATACTATACTACTGTATACTATACTATATACTGTACTACACTTTACTATACCATACTATACTACTATATACTATACTATATACTGTACTACACTTTACTATACCATACTATACAACTGTATACTATACTTTATACTGTAATACACTTTACTATACCATACTATACTACTATATACTATACTATATACTGTACTACACTTTACTATACCATACTATACTACTGTATACTATACTATATACTGTTTTACACTTTACTATACCATAATATACTACACTAAACTTTAGTATACCATGCTTAACATTACTATACTATACCATACTACACCACACTAAACTATTATCTACTATACTATATACTGTTCTACACTTTACTATACCATACTATACTACTGTATACTATACTATATACTGTTCTACACTTTACTATACCATACTATACTACTGTATACTATACTATATACTGTTCTACACTTTACTATACCATACTATACTACTGTATACTATACTATATACTGTTTTACACTTTACTATACCATACTATACTACTATATACTATACTATATACTGTTTTACACTTTACTATACCATACTATACTACTGTATACTATACTATATACTGTTTTACACTTTACTATACCATACTATACTACTATATACTATACTATATACTGTACTACACTTTACTATACCATACTATACTACTATATACTATACTATATACTGTTTTACACTTTACTATACCATACTATACTACTATATACTATACTATATACTGTACTACACTTTACTATACCATACTATACTACTATATACTATACTATATACTGTTTTACACTTTACTATACCATACTATACTACTATATACTATACTATATACTGTACTACACTTTACTATACCATACTATACTACTGTATACTATACTATATACTATACTACACTTTACTATACCATACTATACTACTATATACTATACTATATACTGTACTACACTTTACTATACCATACTATACTACTATATACTATACTATATACTGTACTACACTTTACTATACCATACTATACTACTATATACTATACTATATACTGTTTTACACTTTACTATACCATACTATACTACTGTATACTATACTATATACTGTACTACACTTTACTATACCATACTATACTACTGTATACTATACTTTATACTGTAATACACTTTACTATACCATACTATTCTACAATAAATTAAACTTTAGTATACCATGCTTAACAATACTGTACTGTACTATACCATACCACACCACACTATACTACTGTCTACTATAATATACTATACTATATACTGCACTATACTTTACTATACCATACTGTACTACACTAAACTAAACTTAAGTATACCATGCATAACAATACTATAGTAAACAAAATCATACTATACCTTTCTGTACTTTAATATATACTCTACCTATATTCAATACTATACCATGCTATTCTACACTATACTATACTATACTATACTATTGTAAGCTTTACAGTATTAAGTGTAAGGTGAAATTAATTAAATTTTCTCACTTTATGATATTCAGTTTGAAAAAGTATCCCAAATTAGTTGATTTCACCTATAATATAATTTTCTATATAATTAATATTATAATATAATTATAATATAATTGAATCTTCTTCAATATAATATAATATAATATAATATAATATAATATAATATAATATAATATAATATAATATAATATGGAAAATATATTTGACCAATTTTTTCGAATTCAGTACTATAATATACTATAATATACTTTACTATATGTTACTAAATCAAACTTTTTATACTGTTGGCGAATTCACTGAAAATTTTAGTTCTTGTATCCTTGTGTTTTTTGATTAAATTACATCTTATTACCAGAGTTATGTCTGTAATTAAATAGTTTGCTGTTAATTCTTAAATCGATTCAAAATCCACTAAATCTATCGAGTTCGTTCATGTCTATTGTGTGTTAATCATTACAATCATTTCCTTTTTGGATTTCTGCTGTCCTAATAGAAGCAACAGGAAAGATTTTGTCATGATTAAAGTTCAGATTTGAATTATGTGTGTGACTGAACACACTGTGCAGTTACACATGCTACATTTATTGGTGTGTGTATTAGATGACCAATCCACACATGCATTTAAATTCCTCATACCCAGGCGAGCAGCTCTGGCTTACCTGAGTGTGTCCTGGGGAAGATGATGTACTCTGTCTTTGCTGAGCTGTGTGTTGTCAGACACTACAGGGTGAGTGCTGGTTTCTATAGACTCACGTCACATTCAGACTGCGCTGGTGGTGACATCATCATGGCAAATTTAGCCAAACGACAGGAGCTAAATGGGGCAAAGGATTTGTGTACCCCTGCCAACCACCCATAATAAAAACCTGATCCCACTTCTGTGAGGACTGACCCAAGAACATGTATATTTGATACTGTTTGTCTTTGTTGTCACTGGAGATTTTCACTCGGTCCCGGTAAAAAAAAAAAGAAGTACATTATCTGAATAAGTATTTTTTCTCTGTCATGATTAAACCTTCACCTCTGAACTGACATTATTCAACAGCAAGCTACAAACATTGGGCTATAGTCATAATCTCTCCTGAAAGGATCATTATACATTTTCTCTTTCTCAATTTATTAGTATTAGTATGGCTAGTACTTTTATCCAAAGCAACTTGCAGAACATTTGACTACTCGATCCTCTTCAGTTTGCTTATAGAACCAGTAGAGGACTTGCACTCTGCTTAACTTGGTCCTGGGGCACATGGAGGGAACCAAAAATCATGCAAGGCTGCTTTTTATTGATTTCTCCTATGCTTTTAATTGTATTCAGCCCCACATTTTAGCTAGAAAGCTCATTGATCACTTTAATTTGGATTTTAAAATGGTGTGTTGGCTATACCATGACTTGCACTATACAAAAGTAATATTTACATTATATTCATGCTGTTAGTCAGAGGGGAACTGGCCCCCACAGTCAGTCTGGTTTCTCACAATGTTATTTTTCACCATTAACCAACATCTTATGGAGTTTTGTGTTCCTTGCTCACTGGGTTTCTAAATACAATTATTATCTAATTATTTGTATACACAATTTACTATCACTTTAATAATCACTTTAATACATTATAGATATTATGGTTTCATTTTCTGTTAATACATGGATGTCACTTTTATGAAAATGCTTTATTCTTGTTTAATTGAATCTGTTTGAACTTTTTCCTTTTATTTATTGGTATGGTAACCTTAACGTAATAAGCAAGAGTAAATTGTGTAACATTGTTAATATGTGTAGTAAGAATTTACTAATCGGACACATCTGTATGTTAGTAGAGCAACTAGGAAGGCTCAGGTAATTCTTTAAAATAATAAATATCACCCCATGGACATGAAATTGCCCGAAGTTGAAGAAACACCCAATTCCAATAGTAAACTCTCCTCTCCAGTCATCTCTTCTTCTCTTCTCTCCAGTCATCTCTTCTTCTCTTCTCTCCAGTCCTCTCCTCTCCTCTCCTCTCCAGTCATCTCTTCTTCTCTTCTCTCCAGTCCTCTCCTCTCCTCTCCTCTCCAGTCATCTCATCTCTTCTCCAGTCATCTCCTCTCCTCTCCTCTCCTCTCCTCTCCTCTCCTCTCCTCTCCTCTCCTCTCCTCTCCTCTCCTCTCCTCTCCAGTCATCTCCTCTCCTCTCCTGTCATCTCCTCTCCTCTCCTGTCATCTCCTCTCCTCTCCTCTCCTCTCCTGTCATCTCCTCTCCTCTCCTCTCCTCTCCTGTCATCTCCTCTCCTCTCCTCTCCTCTCCTGTCATCTCCTCTCCTCTCTTCTCCAGTCATCTCCTCTCCTCTCCTGTCATCTCCTCTCCTCTCCTCTCCTCTCCTGTCATCTCCTCTCCTCTCTTCTCCAGTCATCTCCTCTCCTCTCCTCTCCTCTCATCTCCTCTCCTCTCTTCTCCAGTCATCTCCTCTCCTCTCCTGTCATCTCCTGTCATCTCCTCTCCTCTCCTCTCCTGTCATCTCCTCTCCTCTCTTCTCCAGTCATCTCCTCTCCTCTCCTGTCATCTCCTCTCCTCTCCTCTCCTCTCCTGTCATCTCCTCTCCTCTCCTCTCTTCTCCAGTCATCTCCTCTCCTCTCCAGTCATCTCCTCTCCTCTCCTCTCCTCTCATCTCCAGTCATCTCCTCTCCTCTCTTCTCCAGTCATCTCCTCTCCTCTCCTCTCCTCTCATCTCCTCTCCTCTCTTCTCCAGTCATCTCCTCTCCTCTCCTCTCCTGTCATCTCCTCTCCTCTCCTCTCTTCTCCAGTCATCTCCTCTCCTCTCCAGTCATCTCCTCTCCTATCCTCTCCTCTCATCTCCTCTCCTCTCTTCTCCAGTCATCTCCTTTCATCTCCTCTCCTCTCCTCTTCCTCTCTTCTCCAGTCATCTCCTTTCATCTCCTCTCATCTCCTCTCCTCTCTTCTCCAGTCATCTCCTTTCATCTCCTCTCCTCTCCTCTCCTCTCTTCTCCAGTCATCTCCTTTCATCTCCTCTCCTCTCCTCTCTTCTCTTCTCCAGTCATCTCCTTTCATCTCCTCTCCTCTCCTCTCCTCTCTTCTCTTCTCTAGTCATCTCCTTTCATCTCCTCTCCTCTCCTCTCTTCTCCAGTCATCTCCTTTCATCTCCTCTCCTCTCCTCTCCTCTCCTCTCCTCTCTTCTCCAGTCATCTCCTTTCATCTCCTCTCCTCTCCTCTCCTCTCTTCTCCAGTCATCTCCTTTCATCTCCTCTCATCTCCTCTCCTCTCTTCTCCAGTCATCTCCTTTCATCTCCTCTCCTCTCCTCTCCTCTCTTCTCCAGTCATCTCCTTTCATCTCCTCTCCTCTCCTCTCCTCTCTTCTCTAGTCATCTCCTTTCATCTCCTCTCCTCTCTTCTCCAGTCATCTCCTTTCATCTCCTCTCCTCTCCTCTCCTCTCCTCTCTTCTCCAGTCATCTCCTTTCATCTCCTCTCCTCTCCTCTCCTCTCTTCTCTAGTCATCTCCTTTCATCTCCTCTCCTCTCCTCTCCTCTCTTCTCTAGTCATCTCCTTTCATCTCCTCTCCTCTCCTCTCTTCTCCAGTTTGTTTCTTTTACCCCTTAACTCTAAAGAGGGACACTATAATGCGAAAAAAAATGTACGCTTAAAACATTAAAGTCTTCAAATACAGTTAGGCATATGAGGTATCATTTGAAAGCTTAGAATCTGAACTTTCAGATCTCTCCTCTCCTCTCCTCTCCTCTCCTCTCTTCTCTTCTCTTCTCTTCTCCAGTCATCTCCTCTCCTCTCCTCTCTTCTCTTCTCCAGTCATCTTCTCTCCTCCCCTCTCATCTCCTCTCTTCTCCAGTCATCTCCTCTCCTCTCCTCTCCTCTCCTCTCCTCTCTTCTCTTCTCTTCTCCAGTCATCTTCTCTCCTCTCCTTTCCTCTCTTCTCCAGTCATCTCCTCTCCTCTCCTCTCCTCTCTTCTCCAGTCATCTCCTCTCCTCTCTTCTCCAGTCATCTCCTCTCCTCTCCTCTCCTCTCCAGTCATCTCCTCTCCTCTCCTCTCCTCTCTTCTCCAGTCATCTCCTCTCCTCTCCTCTCCTCTCTTCTCCAGTCATCTCCTCTCTTCTCCAGTCATCTCCTCTCCTCTCCTCTCCTCTCCTCTCTTCTCCAGTCATCTCCTCTCCTCTCCTCTCCTCTCTTCTCCAGTCATCTCCTCTCCTCTCTTCTCCAGTCATCTCCTCTCTTCTCCAGTCATCTCCTCTCCTCTCCTCTCTTCTCCAGTTTGTTTCTTTTACCCCTTAACTCTAAAGAGGGACGCTATAATGCGAAAAAAAAATGTAAGCTTAAAACATTAAAGTCTTCAAATACAGTTAGGCATATGAGGTATCATTTGAAAGCTTAGAATCTGAACTTTTCAGAGATAACATTTCTGAATTTATTTGACTTAAAATAACAAAACAAGGCCTCAAAAAATTTGCATTGAAAATTAGCTTCCCCTAGAAACATTTATATGAAAATAAAAGTCCTGCTCAGAGCTCCTAAATGGACAAATTATACATCAAATGAAAGCTCTCGTTCTCAAGAATCCAATTGTGCAGCTTTAGTTGCACTAATGCCACAGTTCGAAAGATTTTCAAAAGCATGATAAAGTGAAATATGATTTCTGTAAGTCATCAAATACAAATGTCTCTTTTATGCTCCGATAACTGCTGCTGTAAGCCCCAAAGAGCAAAAAGCTTTATATATTATTTTACCTTAGGCAGTTTTCTAAACAAAATAGCCATTGTTTACTTGTCTGTGAGCCTACATGGCTGAATAATCTAATGTTGTATCTTATATTGTATATTGTCCAGAACAATATACTGTAGCTATCCAGCAGGAAAAGCATGCAAAAAAAAAATCACCAGAAAATATGTTTTTGACTATTGATGATAAAATTGTATATATGTTATACATGTTATACATCACAAATGGGGTGATTTCAGCTTTCTAATGACACTTAGATTGAGCTTGTAGTCCACTCAGAGGCCGAGATATTCAATGAAACTATGAGGGTGGTGCATGAACTGAACATTTGACTGAATGTCTATGGACAAGCACATCTGTGAGGGTTAAAATGCGTTAGTGCGCCACCTACATTTCAGACCTGTAAATTGTGATTGAATGTGATTAGACTCTTCAAAGTGAGGTACAGTACAGTGAACAGAACCAGAATTACATGTTGACAATGTTGACAAATTTTGGGAAAAAAATACAAATAAAAATCTGTTTATCATAAGATTATGATTGCGATTAGTCCACAATATGTGAAATGGTGAGTTTTTGCATTTGTTTGTGAAGAATTGCGAACAGCAGCCCAAAAATGCTCCAGAGTTCAAGACATGTTCTTCTCTCTTTTGCCATCCTTCACTTTCTATATACATTTGCTCTCCCCAAAGGAGCATAAGAATTCCAGTAAACTAGAGGACAGTTGGACTATGAGATGAAAAAGACGGACGATCTTCTGTACAGAATGATTCCCAAACCTGTTGCTAAGAGACTGCAGAAAGGAGAACCAGACGTGAACACATGTGCAGTCAGAACATTCACAACTTGAGTCTTCATAAAAGTGCAATAAGTGCACAAACCTATAATTATTATTTTTAGCTATGAAAATTGTAGTTGTTTTGGATTTTTTTTAAATTATAGCTGAAAATTACATAGTTATCTAAAAAGCATTTTTTTATATAAAGATTGTGATGCTTATTTAGTAGATTCATCTTTTCCACATTTCAAGCAAGCTGACTGTAACCTTTTTGGAATGGGTAAACAATTTTGAGCCAAGTGGATTTTGAATGCCACTTGTGCTCCCTCAAAGACATTTGGTGCATGATTCTGCTTTTCAGATCTGACTTTTGATTGGTTGGGGACACTTAAGCTGTCTGCTGTATCTCTGTGTGAATCACTTAATCTGTTTCAGGTGTTTTCTGATGTGACCATCCTGTTCAGTGATGTGGAGGGCTTGTATCAGCAGTCATATCACACCCATGCAGGTGGTCTCAATGCTCAACACCATGTAGACACTCTTTGACAAACTCAGTGAGAAATACAGAGTGTTTAAGGTGAATTCAACTCTACAGAAGCACTTAACCACTCAGTTAGAAAAAAAAATCACTTGGTGAAAAATTATTTTCTAGGTGTCTTGGTGTCTTAGGTGTCATAATGCCTTCCTACTGCATTATGTCCCACAAATATAATTTAATTAACACATGAATTTGCAGTAATAATGCAGTAATTAAGCATGTATTAATGCATATTAGTGCACCTGTATTGGGTGGAAGTTCAAATACATGTCTTCAGCTCATTGTGGTAATTCACACATTAACACTATTAGATCATATAATAAGTTGTTAGGGAATTAATCCACGATTACACATTTAATTAATAGCAATTCATATATGATTTAATATATTAATCAGACAGACTCTTTATTAGCTGCTGATGTGGCAATCATTAATTAATGGCTAGTTAATCATGAGTCATACATTAACTCAGTATTATCTGTGCATTAGTTAATCATGAGTCATACAATAACTAAACATTATCTGTGCATTTGTTAAGCATGAATTAATGCTTATTAATGCACCCGTATTGTAACGTGTTACCAATTATTCAGTATTGTCCAAGTATCATAGCACAGTTACTGCTGCTTTAAAGGTCACAAATGACATTAATGAAGCTTTAGATAATAAGAAACCGCGTATGTCTCTTTTTATTGATTTATCTAAAGCTTTTGATACAGTGGACCATGACATTTTAACACAGAGTTTGGGTGATTCAGGCTTTTCTGTCAATGCTATAGGTTGGTTTAATAGCTATTTTACGGACAGAACCCAGGCCGTTAAGAGCGGGTAACCTATCAAATGCTTTAAGATTGTGTAAAGGGGTACCACAAGGGCCAGTGTTTGGTCCTCTTTTATTTTCTCTATAGATATACAAATTTTGGGGGGATAATATTCCAAATTCTTCTGTCCATTTTCATGCTTATGATATTGTAATCTATTGCTGTGACTCCACCATAAGCAAAGCTTTTAAGTTTATGTAAATGATTTTGTTGTGATACAAGCTCAGCTTCATTGACAGAAGCTAGTGTTAAATGCGGGTAAAACAAAGCTTTTATTTTTTACAAATTCAATAAATGTGAAATGGATTAAAACTATTTTCACTCTACAAGGTCAAAAAAATTAGGTGGTTTCTCCTCTTAAATACTTGGGATTTTGTAATTGATGACAAGGTGTTTTTTAAGCCTCACATACGGTACAGCAGTTAGTGTGTAACAAATCATGCTTTTTCGCTTCATATGCTGGATGTTGTCTACCATGGGGCTTTAAGATTTATTTCTAAAATTGCTCAAACCTTCAATTTTAATAACTTAGTCATTGGTGTAGTATATATTTATATACAAGGCAATTTTAGGAATATTAACTAGTTATTTATTTGTTTTTATAATGTCGAAATGTGGTGTTTAGGGACTAACCTGGTTAAATAAAGCTTAAATATATATATATTTTTAAATGTTGACTAATAACTGATGACTCAAATTGGGTCATTCCAGATGTGCTGGAATGGAGATTTTGAAATGACTGTTTTTATGTGAATACATAATGTTTACTCTACATTCAACATTATTTGTACTTCAGACCTTTGTTTTGTTGGACACAAAAAACTGGCTTGATACCATTTACCCACATTTGGTTTTCGCCAATTGAAAATGTGTAAAATGTAACAATTTATGCATGGAGCCACATTTGAACGCCCCATATCTCTGGGATTTAACCATATAGGGTCTTAAAAATGGAGATACAATTGGATCATTTATTATGAACCATAATCTAAAAGTATATATTAATATAACTTTAATACCGCTGGAGTTATAGGCACTCTGACTTTTTAAAAAACAACAAAAATAAGTGTTACTGTGCTATTTTCTCCTCTACTGATCCCTGGAATGCGCCTCTTAGGTATTCACCTGGCTATGGGGGTGGCTGGGGTCGTAGGACACAAGATGCCTCGCTATGGTCTCCATGGGGATCCAGTCCACACAACTTCTGCAATGTAAATAGAGAGTAACTGAATAGGTAGTGTAGTATACTGAAGTAACATGGTGAGAAATACTTCCTGAAGAGCTCAAAAATCATTTTGAGCAGAAATTATGATTCTCAGTTTCACTCAAAAGTGAAAATTCTGTAATTATTTACTCACCCTCATGTCGTAAAAACCTGTATGACTTTCACATACACACACACACTTTAAAGAAGGTCCAAGCCACTGTTTTCCATACAACAAGAAAGCAAGAAATAATAAATATTGTTATACACCGGAATATGTAGTTATAAATCCTGAAAATATTGTTATAAACCTGAATATGTAGTTATAAATCCTGAAAATATTGTTATAAACCGGAATATGTAGTTATAAATCCTGAAAATATTGTTATAAACCGGAATATGTTGTTATAAGTCCTGAAAATCTTGTTATAAACTGGAATATGTAGTTATAAATCCTGAAATTATTGTTAGAAACCGGAATATGTAGTTATAAATCCTGAAAATATTGTTATAAACCAGAATATATAGTTATAAATCCTGAAAATATTGTTATAAACCGGAATATATAGTCATTAATCCTGAAAAAGTTGTTATAAACAGGAATATATAGTCATTAATCCTGAAAAAGTTGTTATAAACCGGAATATATAGTCATAAATCCTGAAAATGTTGTTATAAACCGGAATATATAGTTATAAATCCTGAAAATGTTGTTATAAACCGGAATATATAGTCATTAATCCTGAAAAAGTTGTTATAAACCGGAATATATAGTCATAAATCCTGAAAATGTTGTTATAAACCGGAATATATAGTTATAAATCCTGAAAATGTTGTTATAAACCGGAATATATAGTTATAAATCCTGAAAATGTTGTTATAAACAGGAATATATAGTCATTAATCCTGAAAAAGTTGTTATAAACCGGAATATATAGTCATAAATCCTGAAAATGTTGTTATAAACCGGAATATATAGTCATAAATCCTGAAAATGTTGTTATAAACCGGAATATATAGTCATAAATCCTGAAAATGTTGTTATAAACCGGAATATATAGTTATAAATCCTGAAAAAGTTGTTATAAACCGGAATATATAGTCATAAATCCTGAAAAAGTTGTTATAAACCGGAATATATAGTCATAAATCCTGAAAATGTTGTTATAAACCAGAATATATAGTTATAAATCCTGAAAATGTTGTTATAAACCGGAATATATTGTTATAAATCCTGAAAATATTGTTATAAATCCTGAAAATATTGTTATAAAGCAGAATATATAAATATAAATCCTGAAAATATTGTTATAACCGGAATATATAGTTATAAATCCTGAAAATATTGTTATAAACCAGAATATATAGTTATAAATCCTGAAAATATTGTTATAAACCGGAATATATAGTTATAAATCCTGAAAATATTGTTATAAACTGGAATATATAGTTATAAATCCTGAAATTATTGTTAGAAACCGGAATATGTAGTTATAAATCCTGAAAATATTGTTATAAACCAGAATATATAGTTATAAATCCTGAAAATATTGTTATAAACCGGAATATATAGTCATTAATCCTGAAAAAGTTGTTATAAACCGGAATATATAGTCATAAATCCTGAAAATGATGTTATAAACCGGAATATGTAATCATAAATCCTGAAAATGTTGTTACAAACCGGAATATATAGTTATAAATCCTGAAAATGTTGTTATAAACTGGAATATATAGTCATAAATCCTGAAAAAGTTGTTATAAACCGGAATATATTGTTATAAATCCTGAAAATGTTGTTATAAACCGGAATATATTGTTATAAATCCTGAAAATATTGTTATAAAGCAGAATATATAGTTATAAATCCTGAAAATATTGTTATAACCGGAATATATAGTTATAAATCCTGAAAATATTGTTATAAACCGGAATACAGTATATAGTTATAAATACTGAATTTTTTTTTATAAACCGGAATATATAGTCATTAATCCTGAAATTGTTGTTATAAACCGGAAAATATAGTTATAAGTCCTGAAAATGTTGTTATAAACAGGAATATATAGTTATAAATCCTGAAAATATTGCTATAAACCAGAATATAAACAATATATACATATATATATATATATATATATATATATATATATATATATATATATATATAAAAGCTGCTTGGAAAATAAATAAGAATTCGTTTTGGCCACACGGTCACTTTTTTTCCATCTTTGAAACATTTATGACATTTTCTCTCATCAGGTGTTTCTCTCAGTGGCAGGAGAAGATGAGGACGATGAGTTAGTGGACGAGTGTCATGTGCTGGAAACATCCGTCAGTGAGGTGAGACTTTATTCTTCATGTGTCATTTTCTCTGTTAATGAGATATTACACAAAGACAAAGATAACGTGAAACTCTCTCTCAGTCTCATTATAAGGACACGGTGCAGGACAGCAGTCTTCATTAAGGAGTCTCCTGTCCACTCCTGTGATTCCCGGAACTCGGAGAAAAGCACCATGTGATCTATGTGCTAATAATCAGGGCATCGTTCAAATGACTTTGTAATTGGTATTGATGTTTGACCTCAACAGTCTGTTTGGTTACATGGTCCACATTATGAACAAAAAGATTGTTGCTTTCTAACAAATTCTTTAAATTGGATTCGGTGGATTGTCCTGTTAATAGATTAGATTTATCATTGCATGAGTGTCATTACAGAAACGATGCGTGTCTTTCCTTCACTGAACTGGAATGTGTGGATGTAGGATTATTGTTACATTTGTATTCACACTGGAATTCAATTTAATTTTATTAGGTTAAAGCTTTATACATCTTTGTGCCTTGTAGCAGCTTTTATGCTTTAAATTTACAGTTAGTTTTATTGTGTATTCATGTTTAATCAAGTAAACCTCACAAATAAATGTCTGGTTCACATTTGACCCCAAAATAAGAAAATTAAGCACATTTTCTGACCATTTAGATTAGTATTTTATTATTATTATTCCATCCATCCATCCATCTTCAACTGCTTATCCGAAGTCGGGTCGCGGGGGCAGCAGCTCCAGCAGGGGGCCCCAAACTTCCCTATCCCGAGCCACATTAACCAGTTCTGACTGGGGGACCCCGAGGCGTTCCCAGGCCAGTGTGGAGATGTAATCTCTCCACCTAGTCCTGGGTCTTCCCCGAGACCTCCTCCCAGCTGGACGTGCCTGAAACACCTCCCTAGGGAGGCACCCAGGGGGCATCCTTACCAGATGCCCAAACCACCTCAACTGGCACCTTTCCACGCAAAGGAGCAGCGGCTTTACTCCGAGCTCCTCACGGATGACTGAACTCCTCACCCTATCTCTAAGGGAGAAGCCCGCCACCCTTCTGAGGAAGCCCATTTCGGCCGCTTGTACTCGTGACCTAGTTCTTTCGGTCATGACCCAGCCTTCATGACCATAGATGAGGGTAGGAACGAAAATTGACCGGTAGATCGAGAGCTTTGCCTTCCAGCTCAGCTCTCTTTTCATGACAACGGTGCGATAGAGCGAGTGCAATACCGCCCCCGCTGCCCCGATTCTCCGGCCAACCTCCCGCTCCACTGTCCACTCACTCGTGAACAAGACCCCGAGGTACTTGAACTCCTCACTTGGGGCAATACCTCCTTCCCTTAATTATTATTATTATATTATTATTATTATGCATTGACATTATTTTCATGACAATTAAGCACATTGTTTACCTTCCAACTTTCATTACAGTAAAATATCTCATTAGGTCTCATTACTGTAATACAGTGCAAGAAAATCATCTGCATGAATTAAATTCAGCAGAACAAATACAAACATAAGCAAAGTGTAAATAAATGTATCATTTTACATTACAATTTATATTATATTTAATATCATTATCATTTTTTCCACATTACGGTCATAAAAACCTGAGGTTTAATAAAAAAAAATCTAAATGCAAAAAAAAGTATATATATATATATATTTTTTTAATAGGCTTAGTTTTCTATATAATAAATACATATATATTTATATTATTTATTACGGAAGCCCTGAACCGCAAGGTGAAAAAAAAAAAGAATAATTCTCTTAAAAAACATTTTTTCTCTTAAATTGTTTTTTCTGTCTTCCAAATAATGTCATTAAAATCTTCCCCCGGGTGGGACCCAGGGAGCGATACTATAGGTGATTCCTCACCCCTCACCAATTTGTTTGGGACGGCGTAACTGTCTAGCTCGTGTTTAAGAGAGAAAAACGTTTTTTTGACTTAGGAACTGAGAAAATATTTTTTTTTTTTTTCACCGTTTTTTTTTTTTCTTCACCTTTCTGTTCAGTTCTTCCATAATTTATATTCATTTATTGTATTATAATATACATTTTTGGGTGGTGAAATGTGACCCATTCATTTCTTGACAGTTTTCAGTTTCGTTTTAGTGCTTCATTTTTGCGTTTGCGCATAAATGAATTGAAGTCACAATTAAGTTCATTCATGAATTATGAATTGAAAGTTCTGAATGTTTTCGGCTCCCTGAAGCTGAATCACTCCTGATTAATGTCTCGTTTCATTTGAGATTTAAATGATTTATTATTCATAAGACAGAAACCGGTATAATATAGAAGGAAAACTGTTTCCGTAAAGTGACATGGAATAAACCAGGAGTGTCAGTGACTCATTTCATCACTCTGTTACAGTATAAGACAGCTGAACACAAGCAAACACAATAAGTTCAGACCCTCTTTATATTAGACATCTTTAACAAGCGTTTAATACAATGTACAATGCTCACATGCGTCGATGCATCGTACTTACATTTAAAGTACCTGCATATAATTTCATATGTAATTACACTGTTAACCTTGTCCCTAATAACCTAAAATTAACCCTAAATCTAACCCTATGTTTAAGGGTTATTATTTTCTGTTTTGAGACCGGATGAAACTTGAGCCAGAAACACATTTTACTGTGATATACAAAATGTTTTAATTATATAAATATACAACATTTGATGACCTTATCATGTGTTGCTTTTAATCAATTATTAGTACAAGAACAAGAATACATTACACTGTGGATCATTTATTTATTTTTGGGTTCCTGGGTAGCAAGTGTTATTTCCTAATTGCTTATACCTCAAAAAGTATAGAAAATGGCTTTTATTCCCTACAAACGTTGCGTTTGTGACCAGGACATTAATGTATACAAATGTACATATTTCCAATGAGAAAACGGCCGAATTTGAGTATTTTCGTTCACATGGAGTCAGAAAAAACAACACATGAATCCAAATTAACATGTCAGAATCAGAATCAGCACCTCAAGCATCAAGACCTTGCTGGACGCCTTGAAGTACTTAAAAATGGTGGCATTCCTGATGGGTCACCAAGGTGGTTTTACCAAGTATCCCTGTTATCCACCACAGACGGGACTGGCCACAGCAGATCGCGTTCTCTGTGGGGAGGAACAACACCAAGTGGGAGCCACTGTTGGACTCCCGGAAGGTGCTGATGCCCCACTGCACATCAAATTGGGCCGTATGAAACAATTTGTCAGTGCTCTAGATGAGGAGTCGGCAGCCTTCAAGTACCTTCAAGACTTCTTCCCAAATCTGTCTGAGACAAGAAGCTGACTAGTAAGGAGAAAGCGGCTTGGAACAGTTTGTCGTAGTGTTTCGGGGCTTCCTGGGCAATCACAAGGCCGAAAACTACGTATATGGAGCTGGTTGAGACTATGGTGGAGATCTACAGCACAATGGGTTCAATAGGATGTCCCTCAGAGGCCATATCCTTGATGCTCATCTTGATAAATTCAAGGAGAACATGGGAGCATACTCGGAGCAATGCGAGCGCTTCCATCAGGATAAACTGGACTTTGAACGCCGCTACCAAGGACAGTATAACGAGAACATGATGGGAGTATTTGGGGGCTGATTCGTGAAAGTGATTTACAGTATTATCATAAATCTATAACTACTCACTTCTAAGATCATTTGTACATTTTTTCGGACTTTATGTGAACGAAAAGACCCAAATTCACCCGTTATCTCATTGGAAATAGGTACATTTCAAAATATCACTGTCCTGGTCACAAAGGCAAAGTTTTTTTGGGGAATAATAGCCATTTTCATACTTTTGAGGCATAAGCAATTAGGAAATAACACTTGCTACCCAGGAACAAAAATTGTGTTACATTGTGCTATTGAGTTATTTACGGTTTTCACAAACATCACACTCCATGGAGAACTTTGCAGATTTTTGTAGTTTAACTCACACAGACCTGTATGGATGGGCAACAGGATTTAAAGTCCATTTCAGATGGTATTTCCCACTGATGGGCTCGAGGAACTGCGCCTGAAGGTGGCATCCTCTCTGTCCAGACTGCATCCGGAGTTTTGGTCCGCATCTTTGGGTGAGTTTTGAAGCGTGCAGTGGAAACAGAATGCGTAGAAGAACGCCACCAAGAGGAGGAAACAGACGATGCAGAAGATGATGATAATGAGGACGGTGTGAATGTGCACGTGTGTGTCCTCGGAGGAGAACCCTGGGGTGAATATTGGGGTCAATGTAAGGGTCACAGTCTCAGCTGGGGTCATTACAGATGTCATGTTTACAACCTCAGAGACTGAAGCATCAGAGCTGAGATGTGACGCACCACTCATATTGGGTAAGTTATTATCAGTAACCTGTTGTGGAAGGTGAAGATATCACAAATATGTGAGAAGATACTGCTTGTGCCAACTAATTGACATTTTAACTATACACACACACACACACACACACACACACACACACACACACACGCACATATACATACATACATATATATATATATATATATATATATATATATATATATATAAATAAACACAATAAAATTCCATAATAAAAGTATGTATTTTCCATTTGCCATCTGAGCAATTTAAGTTTGAAATACGTGCAAATTTGCGTTTTTATGAGCTGCGTCAGCAGGGGTCAGTCAGCATGCCTCAAACCTCACAAGCATTGCAGCCACAGCCAATGAGAGTCAGACGCGTGTTTGACAGTTCAGCAGCCACAACAGGTTGCTGCGATTTCGAGATGCGATTTACAAAGTCGCAAACTATGTATAACTTAAAACAGCATCCTAAAACCTGGTGTTTATAACCAGTGACAAAAAATATGTATGAATAAAATTACAGATTTTAAACAGGGTCTATAAACACAAACCCTCAAAATATATATTTGTAAATAAACGTAAAGAATAAACACATGCCTCATCGAGAGTAGAGATATTAGTTGATAGGATGGTTTGGTTATTTTCCAGATTACTTGCTCGTATTTTCACTCCATGTGAGTTTTTTTGTACCTTTATATCAATTGTGTCTGAATTCCTCCCCCAGTAGATTATTCTTGAGAAAACGTGAAAAGACCTAATGATTTATCAAGCACTGTTTCCTGTATCCTTGACACAAAATAAGCCTCAAAGACTCAAATAGCCACAAAGTAATATTTTTATAACTTATCAGCAGTTACAGAAATACTCAAACCAGCCTGATCAGTGCATACTGTATGTATATATATATGAAATCACTAGAACACTGATGTGGACTCTAGTATGCCAGATTTCTATAATACATGGTACAGTGATGGTATACCATGGTAATTACTGTATTCATATACTATGGTTCAGTTTACATTGTCCTCCAGGTCACTTTAGTCTGCATGATAAATGCCCCATAAATGATTTATAAATCTAATGGTAAAATCATGTTGCTTTTTACTACTTTCTGTTAGTGTATATACACTGATCAAATAAAGACATCTTTATCTGAATTCTTAATCAAAATATTAAGTGTGGATTTTTTAAGAAATAGTGCACATAATTTTGTTTTCTTTGGTCTCAATTGGTCTCCAGACCCTCTCTCGTTCAGGCATGTCCTAATAACTTAGAATTAAAGGTACTCACCCAGTGCAGATAAACAAAAATTCAATTCCTCTGTTGAAGCTGAGTTCACTTGTGTTTGCATTACAGCACCTGCTCACTGAATTCATTGATGTGACAGGACAAGAGAAACAAAATAATACAGAAATGATGGAGATGGAGGAGAGGCAGTCAGTGTTGCCATAGAGATGCACTGTGAGCAACAACAATGTGAATAGATAGATACAGTAGACAGACAGACAGACAGACATAAAGATGATAGATAGATAGATAGATAGATAGATAGATAGATAGATAGATAGATAGATAGATAGATAGATAGATAGATAGATAGATAGATAGATAGATAGATAGATAGGCAGACAGATGGACAGACAGACAGACGGACAGACAGACAGACAGATAGATA